>BMAC01000065.1:1437684-1461375 GCA_014905375.1 Phtheirospermum japonicum
TTAATATTTTATATCATATATTCACATGTAACACGCGGGTGTTGTATATTTTACATTTTTTCAAACTCAATTTTATGCGGGTTTCCCCGCTATTATTAAATATTGATTAGACATCGATACAATGCGACACGAGTTGAGAGTATGACATCCGTTTATGTTTTCAAAGTATGTAAGTAATATTATTAGCGAATTTAATTTAAACATTAAAATACAAAATAACGTAATCATAATTAATAAGTAGAGATTAGGCACGGGTTTAGAATGTGACTTCTTTTGAATTTTTAATAATAATTAATAAGTAGAGATTAGGCACGGGTTTAGAATGTGACTTCTTTTGAATTTTTATAAGTACGTGAATAAATTATTAACGAATTGAATCTGAGCATGAAAATAAAATTATAATAATTATAATATTTAATAAATAAATTAGACATGTACAAGGCAAGAGTTGAGAATACATCATTTGAATTTCTCATTTTACATAAAAATTTGTAATTATCACAAAAAATTTTTTATGTTTATCTTTTGATAAACCCCGTGTAATACACGGGTATTAAACTAGTAAATAATATAGTAGTATATCTTTCAAACTATATATGCAAAACATGCATCTCATCTGACGATTTACAGTGTCAGGTTCAACATAGTTCAATCGATCGAATCAGCACTCTTTCCGACGAAATATTATTGTTTATATTGTCTCTCCTGACCTTGGAGGACGCGGCCAAGACTAGCATACTTTCTCGTCGATGGAGACACTTATGGAGCTTCACACCAACGCTAGATTTCGACGGTACATCCTTATTATGGAAAGTGGCCTCCGTAGTGAAAACGAGCAGTGTACCTTTAAGTATGTCTTTTACAGGAGCTTTAGAAAGAGCATTAGAGGATCAAAGGCGCAATTATGTCCGATGGGTCGATAGTGTTATAATGTCACATAAGGCATACACTGTTGAGAAATTCCGATTGTTCTTCAATCTAACTAAACTCCATCAGCAACGTATCGATGAATGGCTGAGACACGCTCTGGCTAGGAAGGTTCGGACGCTGGAGTTGGACTTAACGAACGATTGTTGTAGGAAAGGCCATGAGTATTACCAGTGCTATACTTTTCCCTATGAACTCTTGCGTGATGACTCGGTTGATTTTAAGTTCCTCGAGAAATTATGTACGCATTATGTAAATGTGAAGTGCGAAGCCGTTGAGTTCTTTTTACGCAACTGCCCTCGCCTTGAACACTTATCGATTTGTCGATCCGGAGACCTCAAGACTTTGAAGATTATCAGACCGTTTCCGGCGTTGAAACGCGTGGAGATAAGTTTGTGCCACGCACTCGAATCGTTTGAGATTCGTGATGCTGGTGTTGTGTATCTGAAGTACGAAGGCAAAAAGATACGACCTTTTGTTCTCGAGAATGTTTCGTTGCTTACCCAACTTTGCATTGAGGGATCGTTAACTTATTCAATGGCGGATGTGCTTTCACTTTTTTCAAGCCTCCTTCCACAGTTGGAGTATTTAAGGATATTTAATGACATTGGTAGCTTCTCTATGGAGGTAATAAAATTGTGATGATGCCTATTGCTTTTTTTTCTTTTTTTTTTGCTTTCGAGAACACAATCAAGCTTGATCCCTATTTCTTTCTTTTGTCATTTCAGGAAAGTGAATTGTTTTATTCGGGTGCAAAACTGACCAATCTTAAGGAATTGGTGGTGAAATATTGGGCTGGTTCGGAACATTCTTGGCTGCCTCTTGCAAATTTTATACGTGCAGCACCTTACTTGGATTTCTCCAAGTTGCTACATTGTAAGCTTTTTTTAATTTATTTAATTTTGACATTTTTACAATTTCTTTCGTGAGGTATTTCAAATATATTCTGTTGCATGTAGGTCCTTGCAGAACAACCGTTTTTCCGGGCAAATTCCATCAGTCATTGGCCTGATGCAGGCACTTGCAGTGTTGTGAGTACATTTCTTTTTTACTTGTTATTTTGCTTCCAAATTTTCTGCGCCTCGTCAATTTGTTCTTTACAAAGATCTAAGCTACAATATGTTGAGTGGAAAAGTACCAGCAATTCTTGGAAACTTAACGTACACTGAGAAATTGTAAGCCGTAACTTTATTATTATTATTTTACTATTATGTTTATTTTGTAAGGGACGACTAGATGAATTTGATTTATTGCAGGTATCTTCATGGTAACAAGCTGACTGGGTCCATTCTTGCTGAACTTGGAAATATGACGAAGCTACACTATCTGTACGAAAATACCCTTGTGCTATCTATATGTTAAGTATATAATGAAAGGTCATTTAATATTTGTTGTTTACATGTATCATTCTTTTTCCTTTTTTCAGGGAATTGAATGATAATTTGCTCACTGGTCATATTCCACCAGAACTTGGAAAGCTCACAGATTTGTTCGACCTGTATGTTTTTTCTTGTCAATTATTATTATTTATTATTTTGCTTTTTTTAAGTGTTTTTTTTTTCAATTTTCTTTTCATATTTGGATTTTTGGTTCATAACATTCCTTTTATATCTCACTTTTATAAGCATTTAACAGAAATCTAAGTGACAATGATTTGACCGGATTTATACCTGCGGAGTTTGGCAACTTGAGAAGCGTTATGGAGATGTAAGAAAACTAATTAATTACATGATCAAGAAGTTGAACTATTATTGTTAATTTTTCTTTTTTGATCAAGTCTTAATTTTTCGAATCATGTTATTTGCTTGTAGAGATCTTTCAAATAACCACCTGTCGGGTCCGATCCCTCCRGAACTTGGYCAGCTTCAGAATGTTTTCKTGCTGTACGAGCTAAATATCAACTTTCTACACTAATTAATTGATGGAATAAATTTRTATTATTATTTAAAAGTTAAACTGTTTTTGCAACATTTCGTGAAACGGGAAGCTGGAAAACAACAATATATCCGGTGATGTCAYGTCGCTCACCAATTGTCTCAGTCTCACAGTGCTGTAAGTTCATTAAGAATATTTATCTTTTTAAATACATTTGGAAATAATTCATAACATATGTTTTCAAAATATTTATAAAATACATCTAATACTATTGTGATGTTACAGGAACGTATCGTTCAACAATCTCGTTGGATATATCCATACAGGAAATATTTCCTCAAGGTTTTCACCTGACAGGTAGTATTTTTTATATATTTTCACCCATAATTTTTTCAATTATCATTTTTTTTATTTTCTTGGGCAATCCAGGTCTTTGTGGCTATTGGCTCAGCTCATCTTGCCATGAACATCGTCCAGCCGAGCAGGGTATGTATTCGTTCCAAAAACCCTATTAAAATGAATTTTTATTTTGATAAATTCTATTTCTCACGATCTCGTATTTCGTGTACATTTTTGCAGTTTCGATATCCAAAGCCGCTATACTTGGAATAGCTCTCGGCGCATTGGTCATACTTCTCATGATCTTAATCGCTGCTTGTCGGACCAACAATCCAAAATTATTTATCGACGGCCCACTCGACAAACCAGGCTCGTGTATTCTTTTTCTTTGAATTCTCAGTTATCAAAAATATTATTTTAATATTGAGATAATTACAAAAAGCACCCTTGATGCTTGACCTAATTAAAAATAATAATAAAAAAATCTAACACTCAAAATTACAAAACTACCCCGAGGTTCGATTCAGTGTCATAACTTAGGGCTAACTGTATTAAATGCAAGACAATAAAATCTCGGGGTTATTTTTCGTAATTTGGAAGGTTAGTGGAGTTTTTTGTAATTAGGTCAAACCTTAGGAGTATTTTGTAATTAGCCAATTAAAATATATTCTCATGGTTTTTACTTTTCATTTTGCAGTTAATAACTCGTCTCCGAAGCTCGTGATCCTTCACATGAACATGGCGCTCCATGTGTACGAAGACATTATGAGGATGACCGAGAATCTGAGCGAGAAGTATATAATTGGATACGGGGCATCGAGCACCGTCTACAAATGTGTGCTCAAAAACTGCAGGCCCGTGGCTGTGTAGAAACTATATTCTCACCCGCAGTGTATGAAGGAGTTCGAAACGGAGCTCGAGACGGTCGGGAGCATAAAGCATCGGAACCTCGTTAGTCTCCAAGGATATTCCCTTTCTCCGTCGGGGAATATTCTGTTTTACGATTACATGGAGAATGGAAGTCTTTGGGATCTACTTCACGGTAAAGTTCCGTTTTGCATGTTGACATAGATTTACAAGTTAATTACAAGAATGCCCCTGAGGTTTAGTACAATTACAAAAAGGCCCCAGACCCACTTGGTATTTTTTTTGGGTTACGAAAATGAAAAACCTGAGTTTGAAATTTAAGTATGTTTATGGGTTAATTAAAAGATTACCCCTGAGGTTTAGTCTTATTACAAAGCTACATTTACCCCCTTGATATTTGTTTCTATTTTATAACTGCACAACTTATATGTGATAATTATTAAGAAAATGCAAAGTTGAAGGAGGTGTTTGTTATACATCTAAGGGTTTAAGAATCAAAAATAATTATTTTTTTCCCCTCTAAATTTGTCAAATCTCGGGCTAGTTTGTAATTATCCCTTAAATAAACATTTGTTTAAGTGGCTTCAAATTTAGTCTATTACCCCCAGGTATTTCTCTAAATTACACGTACGCCCTTGATATACGTTTCTTTATAAATTGCATACTCGACAAGGGATGATTTTAAGAAAATGCAAACCTGAAGGGGTTTTCTATAAATTAAATTAGGAAGTTATAAATCATAATTCGTTAGTATTAATAAATCTAATATTTTATTTCATGTTTTTAATTTAAGGATTGGATATCGAAACAAGATCCTTACTCACCGTTGGAGTTCGATGATATTCGAAATGTGTTTGCAAGATACTTTATTGACGTTCTTCTAAATTCTTAATTATAAGCATTTGTTGAGTAAATTGATGAGATTGAATTGTTATGGTGTGAGATGATATATTTGAATGATTTTTGTTCGATATTTATGATATTTGTTGTTTGTTTGGATAATTTGTGTTTGTTATGAATATTTTGGTTTGTTTGGTTCGTGTATTTGCTATGAAAAAAATGATTTGCAGGAATTATAATAAATTTCTGGAATTTCAAATTTTGTGAATTTTTGGGGCAGAAAAAAAAAGTGGCGGTTCTAACAAGAACCGCTGCCAAAGCTTTGTACTTTAAGCGACGCTTCCAAAATAGGAAGTGCCGCCCGGTCCTCCTATTATTGGTGACGCTTCGTTGGAAGGGAGCGTCGCCCGACTTCGGTTATAAGCGGCGGTTCTGAATAAGAACCGCCACCCGGTTTCGTTTTTAAGCGGCGGTTCTAAGATACGAACCGCCACTTCGTTCTGTTTTTGGCGTCGGTTTCAACCGATTTTCAATAGTTTTGGTGGCGCTTCGAACTAAGAACCGCCACCCGGCGCCTCTTTTAAACAGCGGTTAGAACCGTCCCCCGTTTTTTTTTCCTTTAAGCGTCGGTCGTATTAGAGGCGGTTCAGAACCGCCTCTAATCGACTTTTTTCCACTAGTGTCTCTTGTTTTTCTATATTTTTTATCTTTCTTTTTATATTCCTCTTTATTATTTAATTCTTATTAGTTTCCTTTTTTTTCTTTCTATCTATCTCTTGTTTTTGTATATTTCTTTTTTTTTTTCCTCTTTCTCATTTGTTTCTTTTTAGTTTCCTTCGTTTTTTTCTTTCTTTTTTATCCACTAATTCATATATTTTTAATCCTTATCCTTTCCTTTTATTTTTCTCTTTCTTATTAATTAAATTTAAAAGCAAAAATATAGAATTAAAAATATCACTACTCTCTCTTTCTTTTTATTTTTCTCTTTCTCCTTATTTACCTTAAAAAACAACAATTAAAAACTAAAAAAGTATCACTCACTTCTCTCTCTTTTTCCTCACCTTTTCTTTTTTTCTTTCCCTATTCTCACAAATTAATAGTACCAACTTAGAAGTAAAAAAATATCTTTCTTATTTCACTTCACCCTTCTCTAGCTCCTTTTTTTTTCTTTTTTTTTTTAATTTTATATTCTCTCTAATTTATCGTAATACCAAAAGTGTTAAGAATATATTTTTTCCCTTAATGTAACATGAGCCGATTCTCGCCATTTCACCAAATTAATTTTGTCTTTTAATACGTGGCCTCCCCAAACTAACAATTCTGGATCCGCCCCTGGTTGCATGCACATATAATCTCATTCTCAATTTAATTCATAGGTAATATATATATCCATGCTTTGTATAAGAACTTAAATTGTGGGATAATACAATGCCATGCATCAATATATATAAATATTTATTAATAAATAATAGGTTAGTTTGAATTACCTTTGAGGAAAGACATTACTTCCTAGGGCATTCCTCGGTTTTTATTTTTGCAATAGGTCTGTCCGCGACATGTTACTAACGATAGAGAGCTTCAAACTCGATATCCACCATATAATTTTAACCTATATGTGTTTTGAACATTATATCCAAAATTCAGCTTCATCCAACATTGGATTATGTATGATTCTATTTAAAAATAAATAAAAATTGGGAGACAATTTCGGGAAACAAGATCAGCTTTGTTCAAAACTCATCAAGGGATTCTACTACTCTCAGATTTAGATCTCTACCATTCATTTTTGGACTTTTATATGTATTGAATAATATATCTAATTATTAACTTGATCCAACAATTCTATTGTGCGCAATCTTGTTTTGAAAACGCCGCATAGAAAATTCCAAAAATAAAACCTGCGTTATTTGAAATTTAATATATATTGCCTTGAATTCAGAATCTAATCTCCACCGCTTAGAAAGTATTTCAAAAGGTCTTTAAGGTTTTATAAAAATCGTAGTGCGATCCAATGGTTGGAATGCCAAAAAATAAATTTTCAAACTTTCAGCGCACTTAGATTTTGACGTACGAAAATTGTATATTTGTTCCTTTGGTTTATGGATGATATTTGTTATCACTCTCAATAGGTTAGAGTTTCATGATGATAACGTGTTCAAGGAAAAACAGAAAAGAAGAAGACATATAAGAGACGGTAGAATTAGGGTTCTCTTATTCATCAAAGACTCATTTTATATATCAAATATATATTTGCATAATACATAATGATAATAAATACCTAAGTTATCTTTCATTAGTTACTTGTTGACGTGAAGTTATTTGTTGATGAAAAGACACTAATTGTATTCTTCATTTAACAGTTAGTATAGTAATTGGCATTCATTCCTTAATTCTAGTGAATAATGCTAAAACATCAAATGTTGTGCACCAAAGGAGTATATTTTATAATATATATAATAATCTACAAATAGTTTTGAAAAACTATTTATAACTATATTGAATATCATATAAATAATAAAATAAGATTAATAATTGTTTCGAGATGAAATAAACTTAAGGAAAAAGGTCCCGATTTGGTCTCTGTCATAGGTGGAGCTCGGGGTAACTAAAAGACTATCGACAAGGTGGTGGTGCCCTAATGCTCGGTATAGACAATACGGATTGGGGAACCACCAGGAGGAGTTCACTGAAAGAGCCCTATGTGAAAATTGAGTAAGAGAAAGGGCACCAAATACCCACATTGAGGTCCTCATGACCAGATGCAAGGTATAACCTCGCGGCACATGCTTGGGACAATGAAGAATAGAAGGATCCAAAAAATGACCTTGCGGAACGGCCTTGGATTCTCAGACACCTGATTTTGGGTAAATTCTAATTACTATAGACGCCTATAAATATATCAGGTATGGGTTATGCCAAATTTTATTCATCTGCTGACTTAAGCATTGGAGGGGGTTCATTGGAGGGGGTTCATCGAATAAACCTTTCGGTCCCCTATTTGATCATTAAGTTAGGGTAATCAAAAGTAGACCCATGTGAAGGAGCTATTTAGAGGTAAACTAATTGGCACCATTTGTGAGAAATATTGAATGGATCTAAGATGTGAGCATTAGCAGGAGGTTTGGGAGGTGAGAAATATTGAATGGATCTAAGATGTGAGCATTAGCAGGAGGTTTGGGAGGAAGTACGACGCAATCGTGGAGGATTTGAACAAGAATATAGCGACACATGCTAGAGATGACAAAAACGAGATAAGTGTTTAGAACAATACCCCTACCTGGATGTCGTGGAATAGATTGAGTCAATTGCAAGGAGTTTCTGTTTTTTCCCTTAAGAAAAAAATAATTGCAAAAGTTAATCTTGCGGTTGGTTAGGCTTGGTGATTGTTGGTGGGTACGGTTCTATGGTTGCACGAACATTGGAGCTTAATTAGGTATTGTGGGGAGACTAATCAACCCTAAATTTTATATACAGCTAAAATCCTAAAAGAGAGTTAGGAAGGACATTTTTGCATTTCTCGTTTATGATCTCGCCTAAACTTCGTCTAAATCTGTATCCTCTTAGAGCTTCACTAAAACGCATCGACTTGCAAAAGATTTGAAAACGCTTAGAGACGACAGTAAACTTAGAGTTGACCATCTTTTATGTATATGACATGTACTTTTTTGTTATGTTTTAATTATGTTTGTATTTTATTCCCTATTTTTCATTAAACTCGACTATTTTAATATATTCATTTTAAACTCAATCGTGCGAGATTGTTATGAAATTAACAATATTAAGTAATATCTTAATTTTGGATATTTTAAAAGCTATTCTTATGTTGAGAAATTAAAAAATATTGTAAAAAGTTTTACACATTGTATTATTTTATTTACTTATTAATTAAAATAATATAAAAAACGAAAAACACCTTTATGACGTCTAGGCACGCATAGGTATTTAAGACCTGAGGCTCGACCTCGCCACCTTAAAACTTATGGAACCTTGCTTCTACCCTCTTGTATTTTCTCCCACCACCAAAACAGCCATCCACCATCTGCCATCGTTGAACTCTCTCCACACCGACCACCATAGTCATTCAAAAGCCCCACACCTGCGAATTTCTTCCACCATCCCCCACCGAGTTTCTCTATCGAGGCCCGAATCAGTGCCCTAATAAAGGCAATTAGTTCTGCAGGTTTGACTAAATGAGATTTAGTAGTGAAGAAGAAATAAAACATCGAGCTGATCTAGAGCTTTAGTCAGGTTCTCGAAATAGAATTCGCTGAGCTTATTTTCTATTTCAAATTTGTTGTGTTAAAAAAAACGAGATCTTCGTGATTTATTGTGAGTACGTTTTTGTTAGGAAAAAGTCAATAAGATAAAGAAATTGAGAAAGCAAATAGAAGCTATAATTCTTATTAGAACAGAAGGCTAATGCTGCACATTACTTTTTAAAACAAATACCAGAAGTCTAAATATATAGACTTACAATGACACTAACAAACTAGAGAAAAGAGTGGAAACGTAGTCCACTATCACAACTAACTAAACATGTTATTTGACAAAGTCTATTGACATTATCTTAATCAACTACTAACTGAAAAATAGGAAYAGACTTCTAAAAAAAGYTTGAAGCACTACTTAACACTMCCCCTTGCTTCAAAGCTTGTAACTCCCATTTGCGACCTGAAATTCTCATGTTTGGCATATGGTAATGACTTTGTWAGAATATCAKCCACTTGTTCATTTGTGTTGCAGTACTCCAACTCAATTGTCCCTTTGGCTACTAAATCTCGAATGTGATGACATCGAATATCAATGTGTTTCGTCCGACTATGAAAAGCTGGATTTTTGGACATAGCAATTGCTTCTTTGTTGTCACAAAACACTTGAGTTGCACCTTTTTGAACGTGAAGAAAATCTGCCAACAACTCTCTTAACCAGATTACTTGACAAGCCGATGCCGACGCAGCAACATATTCGGCGTCTGATGATGATAAAGCCACAACATCTTGCTTCTTTGAACGCCATGAAATAGCACCAGAACCAAGGGAAAAAACATATCCCGACGTGCTCTTCCTGTCATCTAAACAACCTGCCCAATCACTATGGGTGTAGCAAAAAAGTTTAAAATCTGATACCTTTGAATACCAAATCCCATAATTGATTGTTCCGGCTACATAGCAAAGAATCCTTTTTGCTGCTCCAAGGTGATGCACTGTTGGATTATGCATGAATCTCGAAATAACACTTACACAAAAAGATATATCAGTTCTTGTGTGAGACAAGTAATTCAAACCACCAACAATGCGCCTAAAATATTTTGAATTTGCTATTTTTGTTCCATCATTCGCAACAAGCTTTTCATTCACATTCATAGGAGTCGAGGTTGTTTTGCAAGACACCATGTTGAATTTTCTCAATAAATCGACAGCATATTTCTTTTGAGAAATAAATATTCCATCTTCATTTTGATTTACCTCCAGACCAAGAAAATAGTGCAACAAACCCAAATCCGACATTTTGAATTTGCTATTTTTGTTCCATCATTCGCAACAAGCTTTTCATTCACATTCATAGGAATCGAGGTTGTTTTGCAAGACACCATGTTGAATTTTCTCAATAAATCGATATCATATTTCTTTTGAGAAATAAATATTCCATCTTCATTTTGATTTACCTCCAGACTAAGAAAATAGTGCAACTGACCCAAATCCGACATTTCAAAACTTTCCATCATATTGCATTTAAACTCAGAAATAAGGGAATCACAAGATCCCATATAAATCATGTCATCAACATAGAGACATACTACCAAAAAATCAAGGTCACCTTTTTTCTACACATAAAGAGTCGGCTCATTATTGCTTTTCACAAATCCATTCCCCAAGAAATAGGAATTAATCTTGCTATACCATGCGCGCAGAGCTTGCTTTAAACCGTATAAAGCCTTATTTAGCCTGTAAACTTTGCTTTCATCACCACTAACAAAACCCTCAGGTTGTGAAACATACACCTCATGATCAATTAATTCCCCATTCAAAAATGCAGATTTAACATCAAATTGATATACAGGCCATTTTAATTGTGCGGCTAAATCTATAAAGGTTCTCACCGTTTCCATGCGAGCCACCGGAGAGAAGGTTTCGTCAAAGTCAACACCATGCTCTTGAGAGTACCCCTTTGCCACTAGTCGAGCTTTGTGTTTTTGTATAGTACCATCGGCATGATACTTTGTCCTGTAGACCCACTTAAGCCCAATAATATTCTTTCCTTTGGRCAAATYGACCAATTYCCATGTTTKATTTTTTTGTATAGCTGTAATCTCCTCGACCATTGCATCTCTCCAAACTGGATCTTTTGCAGCTTCTTCATAACGAAAGGGATCAGATACATACAAGGCAAAATTAGCCGAAGCATATATCTCCCTTAGAGAGCGGAACTTCACTGGTGCTGGAGGTGTCRAAGGTGATGAATGTGATATTGCTGGAGTCAATGGAGAATTATTTTCACCAACCGGACTTGATGGATCAGAAAGCTCATCTTCTGGAAGAATTYGAGCTGATGATGTCAAATTGCTCCAACTCCAAGTTTCGTCTTCATTAAACTTCACATCCCTGCTTATGATTATTTTCCTACTCACGGGATTATACAGTCTATATGCTTTAGATTGAGGACTATACCCAACAAATATGCACTTCTCAGATTTTTTATCAAGTTTTTGACGATGTGGAGAAGTAACTAAAGAATAGGCTACACAACCAAAGATTTTTAGATGGTTTACACGTGGCTTTCTACCCGTCCAAGCTTCATATGGGGTTCGATTCATGACGACCTTTGTCGGTGAGACATTGAGTAGATACACTGCTGTTGCGACTCCTTCTGCCCAAAACTGATTTGGAACTCCACTTGCTTTCATCATGCTTCTGGCCATTTCAACCACCGTTCGATTTTTTTCGTTCCTCCACTCCATTTTTCTCAGGTGTGTATGGTGCTGTCAACTCCCTGAAAATACCATTTTCTTCACATAATACATTAAAATCGTTAGAAGTGAATTCACCACCTCTGTCCGATCGAAGAGTTTTTATGCATCGTCCACTTTGCTTCTCAACTAATGCCCTAAATTTCTTGAACGATTCAAAAACTTCTGATTTCAATTTTAAGAAATATACCCAACTCATACGGCTATAGTCATCGGTGAACAACAAAAAATATCTACTGCCACCAAATGACTCAATACTCATTGGACCACAAACATCCGCATGCACTAATTCAAGGCAATCAGAAGATCTATAAGATTTGTTTACTGGAAACGAATTTCTACTTTGTTTTCCATAAACACAACCTTCACAAAAATCAAGACCATTAATCTCTGGCAACCCAATAACCATATTTTTCTTGGCCAATAATTTCAACCCATTTATATTCAAATGCCCATAACGTAAATGCCACATTTTTGCATTACCACTTCTAGCAGCCAAGGCATGATTTTCCATATTTGCAACCTCCAGTGGAAACATCTTGTTTTGTGCCATAGGAATTTCAACAATCATTTTGCCAGAATTTTTTTCTTGAACTGAACAGGAACCATCATTAAACAAAATTGAATATCCACAATCCATCAATTGCCCAACAATCAATAAATTATGAGCCAAATTAGGAACATATTGCACGCCGGAAAGAATTTTGACATTACCCATTGTGGTCTTGATGGCAATAGTCCCTTTTCCTTCTACTTGCATCTGCTTGCCATCTCCAAGTCGAACCTCACCTTTTTTTGACTCGTCAAGCTCTTTAAAGATTGACTTAGCTCCAGACATATGGTTCGAGCATCCGCTATCCAGGAACCACACACTATTATGGTCATCAATGATAGAAGAGTGAGCCAAAAATAGTTTATTTTCTTCTCCAACTTTCTCGGTGAAATTTGCTTGGTTTCGCTCATCTTTCTGCTTAACCCAACAATTAGCTTCTTTGTGATTAAATCTCTTGCAATAATGGCATTTAATGGAGTTTTTGTTATGCCAATGCTCATTATATTGGCCTCTTCCTCGACCACTACTGCCACGTCCTCGAGTATCACCACGGCCTCGACCACGGTATCCTCCTCTGCCTTGTCCTTGACCGGCTGAATTTTCCATCTTCTCTTTGTGGAAAGGCTCTCCTTTCACTTGGAATGCTTTCTCTTCAACTTTTCCAGGTGATCTATTTAGCCTGTCTTCATGTGCTAGCAAAGAACTCATCAACTCATCAAAAGTATAAGTAGATAAGTCCTTGGACTCTTCAATTGCAGCAACCACATGATCAAACTTTGTGGTCAAACTTCTTAAAACTTTGCTTACAGTAATTTCACTACTGACATTTTCACCATAAGACCTCATATGATTCACAGCCCAGATACTCGACTCAAATATACTTGCACAGATTCATTGTTTTTCATAGCAAGTGTCTCAAAATCACGACGAAGAGTTTGTAGTTTTACGGAAATTACCTTCTTGTCACCCAAATACTCTTTCTTCAAAATCTCCCATGCTTGATTGGAGGTAGTAGCTGCTGCTATTCGAGGGAAAACCTCGTCGTCAAGGGCCTGTTGAATGAGAAACAAGGCCTTTGCATCCTTCATACGAATTTCCCGTAACCGTTGGTCAGGCTCCGTAGGTATTGTATCCTCAAACCCGTTTTCAACCAAGTCCCATAGCTCTTGAGACTTGAACATTGTCTTCATTTTGAGACTCCAAAAATGATAATTCTCCCCCTTGAAAATTGGGAGTGAGGGCTGACTTGAAGAACTTATTGCCATTTGATTTTTTTTCTCTACAAAGCTCGTCACGTATTATCACTCACCCTCTTTTTTTTTTTTGTTAAAGACCCAACACTGGCTCTTGATACCAGAATTGTTAGGAAAAAGTCAATAAGATAAAGAAATTGAGCATAGAAGCTATAATTCTTATTAGAACAGAAGGCTAATGCTGCACATTACTTTTTTAAAACAAATACCAGAAGTCTAAATATATAGACTTACAATGACACTAACAAACTAGAGAAAAGAGTGTAAACGTAGTCCAATATCACAACTAACTAAACATGTTATTTGACAAAGTCTATTGACATTATCTTAATCAACTACTAACTGAAAAATAGGAACAGACTTCTAAAAAAAGCTTGAAGCACTACTTAACAGTTTTTGGGATAATTCGGCACTTGGTTTTGAGAAAGGAATGTAGGAGAACAAAAATTTTGTGAATTGAAAGGTGTCAGGTCTTATGAAGATTCATGTGGGGCATGGGTTTTTGTAGGCAGATGAATCATGCATGTGTGTGTACAAAAAGAGTTTGTGAGTTTAGGGATAAGGCATGAGAAAGCATATAAAATCTGGATTATGATGGTGATGATGGTTTCAGGTGGTTGGGGCTCAAATTTCTGGTGTTGGTGCTGCGGGCTTGGATTTCTGGTGCTGCGAGTTGGAATAACTGCCAGTTAAGTTATTATGCTCAGATCGTGAGTAAATATGAGATCGACGGGAAATATCAAAATCACAGTGGGTTTGACCTTTACAAAGAGTTCTCAGACGACAAGGTGATTTAAGCGCGTGTATTTTTATGCTGACTAAGAGCGCTAAAACTATGGGGATTTTGGCCTCGGTTCAGGCGCTAGGAGGTGGCGCATTGACTGATTCAGCGTGGGGTTGGGATTTCAAATCGAAGTTCAGTTTTTGAGTTCGGTGGTTCTGGGTCAAGTCTACCTTTGACAAAGAAAGCCCGGTGGTAGTGCGGGTTTGGATTTCTAGTGCTGCAGGTTTTGATTTCTGGTGCTAAGGGTTCAAATTTCAGGTGCTGCGGGTTTGGGGTTCAGGTGCTGCGAGTTCTGAGTTATAGTGCTTAATCAGGGTTGAAGAGATGAAAGAGGTGACGAGCATGAACTTGGAGAAGCTAGAGGAGGAAAAGGGGAACCATAGTTGCTCAGATGGCCAAGTTGAAGAAGATATTATATTGGAAATTTAAGGATTCAATCAATACGTAGGAGGTTTTAGATTGCAATTAACTGCTTTTGTCTTTGCTTGTGTTATTGTTTGTATGTTAAAATTTTGGTTGTGCCTTTTATTTTATATGGTTTAGAACTTGACAAAAAAAGAATTTCTATCCTAAACTATGGTCATTTTGACACTTCGCTTCCTAATTTTTTTTTGTGCAAATTACCTCTTAAATTGTACGAATTTTGCACTTAACCTCCCGAACTCTCATTTTTGGTGGAACTTTTGGTCGGAGTTCACTCGTGTGTCATGCACACTTACATATAAGGGGTAAAACCGACTTTTCATCTCTTACTTATGACCCCTACTCAATACAATGGCACGTGAGCACTCGTGCGACTTGTTAAGATAATGTTCACATTAATATATGTATACACGTAGGATTTGGAACATGCGTAGTACTCACATGCCATTGTTTTGATCGGGAGTCATGAGGAGGAGATGGAAAGTCAGTTTTACCCCTTATATGTTAGCGTGCATGTCACACGAGTGAAATCCGGCTAAAATTTCCACAAAAAATGGGAGTTCAGGATATTAAGTGCATAATTCGTACAGTTTAAGAAATAATTTGCACGAGAAATAATTTAGGAGGCAAAGTGTCAAAATAGTTATAGTTCAAGAGGTAAAAAGAAATTTTCTCTTAGAACTATGACTTTTTTTCTTTTTTTGTCTTAATTATGGGTTTGGATTTCGTTTAACAAGCTAGGAGTTGGGATAATTGTAAGATGTTTCTTGTCACACTTTTGTTGCGGAAACTCATAACTTATTCGCATATTATATTGTTAATAACCTTGATAATATATAAAACTAACATTTTTGTGGGGAAGATTTTTATTTTTTGGTACACTATATTGACCACATTTCAGAAAATGCACGCGATGTTGGTTATCATCAAACAACGTTTATTAAGTTGGCCAATTCATCAAAAAATGTACAAAAAAAGTCCAATAGGCCTTTTTGGCTGACGTGCCGTGATTCAATACTTTCTTATCATTTTTCTTTAATTTTAAATATTAAATTGAAAAAAATATTAAGAAAAAATTCATTTTTCTTATCATTTTTGTATAATTATAGAAAATTGATAAAATAATATATAATTATGCCACGTCAAGAAAAAAATCCGATCAAAACTTTTTTGAACCTTTTTTGATGTATTGGTTAACTTACCAGATATGATTTGATGATGGTCAATTTAACGTACCTTTTCTGAAATGTGGTCAACATAGTGTACCAAAAATGAAAATTTTCCAAGTTATTATTGTCAATTTAATATTTAAAATTAAATAAAAATGATAAGAAAGTATTGAATCACACAACGTCAGCAAAAAAGCCCGATCGGGCTTTTTTTGTACCTTTTTTGATGAATTGGTCAACTTAATAGACGTTGTTTGATGATGACCAATATCGCGTACATTTTCTGAAATGTGGCCAATATAGTGTAACAAAAAAGAAAATTTTCCTTTTTATCGTATAAAATGTGAATATATAAATACAACGTTGTTATTATATAAAAATAGTACTATCAGTGTAGAAAAAAACAACACCGTTAATATAAATAAAAAAACAAAAATGATTTATATATAAAAATAGCACTAAATTTGATCATGTATCAGATTTTTGAGTTGATTTTTTTCTTTATTTCTTTTTTACGTCTTACATTATGCAACATGGATAGTAAATCGTAGGTATATTAAAAATAATTAATTTGATTTTTTTTTATTTAAAACAAATAACAAATGAAAAAAAGTATGGTATTTTTAAGATGTGAGTTTTTTTTTTCAAAACTCAAATTTTCTAGGTGACGACAGTATTTACGAAATTTCTTGTGCTATTTTTATAGACATTTGGTGCTAAATTTATTTAATCCTGGTGCTAACTAATGAACAATTTGGTGCTATTTATAAAATTGACAAAAGTACAAAAATACCCTTATATTATTATATTATTAATTTAATTAGAGATTTTACTTTACATGATATATTCTTCACCGTCAATCCAATTGTGAGATGTTAGATTGGACTCTAGGTTCTCACCTAGGGGAGAGTTGACGTTGGATCCTATATATATATATATATATAAGAATACAGATTAAATACTACAATTGTTAAAAATTAAAAATTACAGTATTTGAGCAATTGAATTACACAACCAAATACAAGCATCACGTATTTAAAAAAAAAAGAAAAAAAAAAAGGCCAAATCGTAAAATATGTATAACTTAGCCTATTGAGCATTTTGGTATGCTGAGTGTGTTAAGATCTCTAACTCTCCTTGTTATTGAATGAGAAGTCAATCTATTGAAGTTCATTTCCATTTTTCCAAAATAAGAACATACAAGGTGTAGCCATTTTCAATGGAAGAAAATGTGGAAATGGTTGAAAGTTTCCGACTCCACTTAATAGTTCGTAACCAAAAAAAGCACAAGCTCACTTCAACTACTTGGAAGTAGAGAAACAAAATGCCAAAATTAGCTGTACAGATTAGCTCACTTCAAGAGATCGCTCCCCCCCCCCCCCCCCCCCTTTTTTTTCAAAAGTTATATATATATTATATAAGAAAAACAGAAAAAAATTATTTTTTACAATTTAAAAACTTAAATGCATGCAGTATAAATTAAAATTCGGTGAAAAAATAATTTTGGCGATAACCTCCTCAATTAGACTCTTTATTAATTTATAGTAAAACAAAATGAAAAACAATGATAAGGACAGTCAAGGCAATAAATTGCCAAATTATTCAAAAGGGAACAACCACGCACAAGCCTTTCTTATATATTCTAAAACACACAACATGATGTTTAGTGGATAGTGTAATTTGCTGAGGAAATTAAGGTTTTAATTAGCAGCCCTTAGTGCAAAAACAACGGCTGACTCTGCCCGCTGCCCTGCACTCCCCGCCTGTATACTTGTCATTTATGCAATCCTGCTTACAGCTAAGCTTACACACTCCGCCCTGCAAATATCCCTTGCATTTTGCCTCGGCCACCATTCCTGACAAATATTACTACTATTAATTGCAACTATATACAAACTACTACTAATAATTATAAAATATATAGCTGCTACTACTGCATGTACTACTTATATGTCAATTAATTTATAATGACAATCTAATTAATCTTTATTAACATATAGATATATAAATAAGAGAAAAATCTTTTTTAAATTATGGCCATTTTGACACTTTGCCTCCTAAACTTTTTTTTTCCGTACAAATTATCTCCTAAACTGTACGAATTTTGCACTTAACCTCCTGAACTCCCATTTTTGGTGGAACTTTTGGTCGGATCTCACTTGTGTGACATGCACGCTTACATATAAGGGGTAAAACCGACTTTCCATCTCTTACTTTATGACTCCTACTCAAAACAATGGCACGTGAGCACTCGTGTGAACTTTTAATATAATGTTCACATTGATATTTGTATACACGTAGGTTTGGAACCTACGTAGTACTCATGTGCCATTATTTTGAGCGGGGTCATGAGGAGGAGACGAAAAGTCAATTTTACCCCTTATATGTTAGCGTGTATGTCACACGAGTGAGATTCGGTTAGAATTTTCACCAAAATGAGAGTTCAGGAGGTTAAGTGCAAAAAAAAATTTCTCTGTAAATAATGCCTCGCATGCAAGAATAATTAAATTATAATAATCTTATAATATAAATAATATGTACATGCAAAATAATCTAACTAAATAAATACGGAAAATATATAAATTAATTTTTAACACTATTTTACAAGTTAATCTAACTATTATTTAAATAAATTCAAAAATATGTATTAAATATGACCACGTAGTTTTTGTTTTGTTTTTTTTAATTAATCTCTCGCTCAAAGAATAACAACATGGTACTTCCATTCGAATTTGAACGTGATCGTTAGATATAACAATTAATATTGTAATTGATGAAATACTTAAACAACAATCCATTTCCAAAGAGAAACTTCAATGGACAATGTGTAAATAAATTTGTGAAACATAAACATAATTGCCGAAGAATATTTACCGGTGGAAATGAAGAGCATCAACATGAAAAACGCAGTTGCGAACAACCTTAGAAAATCGCCCATTTGTTTTTCTTTGGAAATATTGTGTATGTATGTAAATGAGTGTTTTTGAAGACTTGGGATGACCTATATTTATAAGGATGAATAGTGCTGAGAAATGTCATTTTGCCCAAAAAAAGAAAAAAAAGAAATTTGGAAAACAGAGAAGAGAAAGGAAGATGGAAGTATACAATGAATCATACGTATGATTACTTGCATGCATCTTAATAATTTTATATTAGCAAGAGTCCTCCTTTCTCTAAAAGATTATATATACAGTCAAATTTCAAAATCAAATGGCCTTCCACATCCAATGTATAACCAATATTTCCTAAAGTTTTGGATGGATTTTCAACCGTATGTAAATTAATTAGTGAGATCCATGAAATAAATCTGCGTTATAATTTTGATGATAAAGCGAAAAGTTCACACCACTATATATTTCACTTTATAAGATGATGGCATGTTTAATTACATTAAAAAAATAATATATATATATATATATATATATATTTAAGAAAAATAAAATCACGCGTTTGAACTCAACATGTGCGTATTCCTTAGGCAAACAAAATTATTAAACTAAATAAACTATCATATCGCTCTAAATTGTTTTAGGAGGCAGCGCATTATACATTTGTTACAATCCGTGATTATTTTATGAAGTAAAATAAGAAATACTCTTATGTAGTAGAGCTGTTAAATGAGCTCGTCCAAGCAGGGCGGTGCTAGCCCATAAACCGAAACAGTCTGCCCCGGCCGGACCAAATCGACAATACTTTGGGCTATTCTTAAGAATAAAACAAAATTTGTCTTGGAAAACCAAGATACCTACTCAAATCCTTATGGGTAGGAGTAGTAACGTCAAAATGGATCAGCCCGCTCCAGCCCGTCGTGGGTTACCCTAAAACGAGGCGGGGCGAGCCTATTTTTTGCGTGCAAAGGTTTCCTCGGGCCGGATGGAGATTTCAGCCCGCTCCGGCCCGTCGTGGGTTACCCTAAAACGAGAAGAGGCGAGCCTATTTTTTACGAACTGGGAAAACTTAAGTTTGTGGCCCGCAATTTAAGACCCGCAGGTCAACGGGCCGAGCAGTTTTTAATTTTTTATTTTTGAATTACTGTTTTATGTTTAGAATTTAAAAAAAATAAAAAAAGAAAAATTGTAATAATTTTTTTTCTAACGTATTGTGATTCTATATTTTCTTATTATTTTTTTAATTTTAAACATTAAATTTGAAAAAATATATATATTTTGCCCTCTATTTTATTTTCCTTTAATCAAATTAATAATATTTTAATTTAAAAAAATCAGTGATAAATATAAAAATATGAAATAAATATTAATAAAATAAAATCTTATATAATTTTTATTAGAAATAAATAATTAATAACTTCAGAGATAATTATAAATACATAAAATCAATTTTAAGAAATTATAAAATAAATATAGAGATTTATATGCAAACTTAAGAAATTACATATGGTCATTTTATACCATTTCCATTTATGAATTTCATAATTTTATACTAATTCCATTCACTTAGCGCATCTACAATGCAACAATGTTAAAAGTGAAAAAATTGAAACATGGCATAAAAATAATTATGTGCCACATTAAATGCTTGACATTGGCAACAATGTTGAAAGTAAAAAAATTTACACATGGCATAAAAATAATTATGTTGCACATTAAATGCTTGACATTGTCAAGAGTAATGTTAAATTCCAAACATTGCTCTTGACAATGTCTACAATTAATTTTAAATATATTATTCAATCATGTTATTTCTCTCTCTTCATTTTTTCTAAAAATAAATAAAATAAATTATCACATATATAACATTAACATTGATGCATTGGAGAACTTTTTTTATAAAATGTCAATGTCATTTGCCACATAGGTTCAATTAACACTATTGCATTGGAGATACTCTTATGAGTTATGTTGTAGTTTTCATGGCGGATTAAATGTAAACTTACTTGATTGGGGGTAATGGATATATGGAGAAATAGTTAATTACTTTGTCAGTATTAATCTTTTTTTTCCATAAAAAATTCATTTTTTCATGTTGTTTGTAGGTTTATTTCGATTTGCATAAAGAATAAAAGAAAGAAAGAGAGGTCTTTGTGGGTGAGAGGGACAAATATAGACTGATTCCTATTCAAAACTGAGAAACTACAACCAAAATCAAACTCATTTACCTTTTATATATATATATATATATATATATATATATATATATATATATATATATATATATATATACGAGTCTTTTAAGGTATAGGGGTAATTTTGATATTTTAAATGTAATTTTTGATTGAATATGAAGTATTTGGATTATATAGGTATAAATAAGGTCAATGTATTATATGGTAGTTGAGGTTTATGATTTGGTAGTAAATGAGAATTTTCATTATTTATATTGGGCCAAAAAAACAGTAATTAATATTAAATTTCAAAAAAGATAATCCTTAAATATTCTATCATATTAAGAAGCTTTTTTTTTTTTTTTTGACATTCAAATAAATGACTGATATTGTGTTACATTTATTTTACGTAATAAAATATATGATGATTTTTTTAAATATGTTTCATACGGTCTTACACTAGAGTGTGTGTTTGTGTGTTCCGTTGAGTTTACATGAGAACCAATCTTTCTATATTAATTGAAAATTTGCTATATATACACATACATACGTGATGTTATGGCCCCGTTTGGTAAACAGCGGATTGAGTTAAACTAGAGGATTGACCAGTCAAATCCTCAAATTGATATGTTTGGTAAACAGAGTTTACAATTAGCTTTTTGGGTCCAAAAAGTTAATTTTGAAAAAACTCCATATAGGAGCTTTTTGAGAATAGCGGTTTTAAAAATAAATTGACATGACAATTTTGTCCTCAAATCACCAAAAAAAAAGAATTATTAATTTACATGCAAAAATTATTTACAATTAAATAATAGTAATAATTATCCAAATTAAATTTAATATATTAAAATTTTACGAMTYAARDWWTTTTTATAAATAATAATTTTTAAATAATGATTATTTTTTTTCTGTAAAAGTTACTTTAATTATTCAATTATTATAAATTTATGTTATTAATAAAAAAAATACTCAACAATAAATTGTGTAAATGCCCCTTTTTTGTTATTTTACCCGATCAAACAGCTATCAACTCTCAAATATTTATCAAACACTTTTATACAAACTGCTAATACAATCAGCTAGTCAAATCAGCTAATGTAATCAGCTATCCACTAACAGCTAATGCAATCAGCTATCAGCTATTCGCTATCCGCTTATTGCCAAACAGGGCCTATATATGAATCGTTTATATGTTAATTAAAATAATGTAAAAATCAAAATAATACAAAAATAATAATACAACAATATAAATGATGTTTTACATTACAATTCATCATTTATTTATACGATTACACTTCCAAAATGTATTCGATTTTCTTTCTTATTGTGTATTTTCTTTTTTCTCCCGTCTCTGAAATTTTTCAAAACAAAAGTATTTTCACCTTTAAAATAAATTCCCCATAAAACATAAACTCTGGATAACATTCTTATATTATACTAATGTGGCAGTGCTTATTTGAACTTGTGTAAAAGATTTGAGTGAACTAGTGTATACCAAAGAAACCCCAATAATTTATGAAATGTTTGTTGTCAAGAAATTAATGTGACTTGTGAAGTACAGCAATTATTAGGAAATAATCGAGTTAGAGCTGTAGCTATGAGTGCACCCAAATCGATACTTCAATGTTGTACCGACAGGGTTAACACCAGTTGTCCTTCTCATGAGTACGGTATTGAGGCGTCTAATATTTTAACCGTATATGCATTTGAGGATCAATACTAGAAAAGCAAGCTATTTTCCAATCTCCTTACTATTATTTAGCTAATTTAGGAATTGTATTAGATATAAATTTACCATGATCTAAAAGCGCTTGGCACTTGCTAAACTGCAAATTGGGGACCCAGGTGCACCTTGTAAGGTGCACCCTGTAATTTAATTTATCATCGCATATAACTGACATATATCATCACATATAATCGGTACATATAACTGATACATATCATCACAATTAATTTAAATTCTAAATCTAAAATCTAAAATACAAAAATAAACCTAAAACAAAAAATTAAACCCTAAAAATAGAAAATTAATCCCTAAAATAAAAAACTAAACCCTAAAATTAAATATTAAACTCTAAATTCTAAATTTCTATCATATATTATCACATATAACTGACACATATCATCACATATAACTAACACATATCATCACATATAACTGACACATATCATCACATATAACTAACACATATCATCACATATAACTGGCAGAATGATAGATTTTTCCCGGACCCTAAAATGAAAAATTAAATATAAAAAATAAAGAACTAAACTTTAAAATGAAATATTAAATCATAAAATATAAAAGTAACCCCTAAAATAGAAAAGTAAACCCTAAACTCTAAATGTTTGACACATATCATCACGTATAACTGTCATATATCATCACATATAACTATCATATATCATTCACGTAAAATAGGGTGCACCTAATAAATTCGCCCCCCCCCCCCTCCCCGAAATATATATATATATATATATATATATTATATATATATATATATATAATATATATATATATATATATATATATATATATATATATATATATATATATATATGAACCATGTCCCTTGTGAACCTAAGGTTAAATATGAGACATGCATATAATTAAAAGGATCGATCAAATATT
>BMAC01000065.1:1461400-1480823 GCA_014905375.1 Phtheirospermum japonicum
TTTGATCGATCCTTTTAATTATATGCATGTCTCATATTTAACCTTAGGTTCACAAGGGACATGGTTCATATATATATATATATATATATATATATATATATATATATATATATATATATATTATATATATATATATATATAATATATATATATATATATATATAATTTCGGGGAGGGGGGGGGGGGCGAATTTATTAGGTGCACCCTATTTTACCTGGATGATTTGATCGATCCTTTTAATTATATGCATGTCTCATATTTAACCTTAGGTTCACAAGGGACATGGTTCATATATATATATATATATATATATATATATATATATATATATATATATATATATTATATATATATATATATATAATATATATATATATATATATATAATTTCGGGGAGGGGGGGGGGGGCGAATTTATTAGGTGCACCCTATTTTACCTGGATGAACATGCATATAATTAAAAGGATCGATCAAATATTTTATTATTTTCTTTATTTGATTAAAAATATTAGAATTATATAATAAAAGCATTTATTGGTGTACATAATTGATATATTAATAAAAGCATTGGTGATATATATAACTAATATATTAATAAACACTGTGACTGTAAACACCACAGGTTCGCAAATAATGGAGGGTTCTCATTGAAACCGACGAGAACCCTCTCTTATTTGCGATCTTATGAATTAGTACTTTTATTATATACCAGTTGCGCTTTTATTATACTATCGTGCGTGTGTTTTTATATTATAAACTAGTTGAAAACTCGTGTATTAAACGGGACTATCAAAAGAAAATATAAAAAATATTTATAAAAATTATAGAGTTTTAAACCTAAAATAAAAAAAATTAAATGATATATTCTTAACCCGTACATTGTACATGTTTAATTAATTAATTAATTAACTAATTATTATTAAATAATTTTATATTTTAATATTTAAATTAATTTTATTAATAATATCATTTACATACTTAGAGAAAATTCAAAAGATGTCATATTGTCAACCCGTGTATAATCTCAATTAATTAATTATTATTAAATAATTTTATATTTAATATTTTAATTAAATTCATTAATAATTGTTTGTTACATACTTAGATAAATTTAAAAGATACCATATGTCAACACATGTCTCATATCAAAATTTGTTAATTATTATTATATAATTTTATATTTGTATGTATAGATTGAATTCATTGCTAATACTTAGATTATTGCAAATAATTCTTAATTGACCTATATAAAATATTTGGAATTCCAATACTAAAATTTATTTAACCTCTATTATAAATACAACCTATTTAATTATTTTCATAACTATATTTTTTTTTAATTATAATTATTTTATTTGTAATTTATCTTTTAATTAAGATAACTAATTTGGGTTTTCTTTTATTAATTATTTATGATTTATTTTTATTTTTAAAGTAGGAGAATAAAAGAAAATTATTGAGGTAGGTAGTATATAATAAAAGAAAATTATTAAATTAGGTAAAATATAATAAAAGAAAAATATTATAATAAAATAAAAATTTTAAATTAGGTAAATATTAGGTTTGGATGACATGTAAACAATCGAAACACCAAAACTTTTTACTTGTCAAATAAAATATACGAAACAGACATAGATTATATGAGAGTTTTTCATTAATATGCAGGAGTGATATTCAACACATTATTAATTTGAATAATACAGTCATGCATAGTTTTTGTCTCGCTCAAAGAATAACAGTAAGATACATCCATACCAATTCGAGAGTGTTAAGATGTACCAAGATTGTAATTGATGAAAATTTATATTCATAATATCAATTCGAGAGTGTTAAGATGTACCAAGATTGTAATTGATGAAAATTTATATTCATAATATCCATTTATGTAGAAAGACTTCGGTGGACAAATTAAGTGTACAATAAAATTGTGAAACAAAGAATTAAATGATGAAGAATTTACCGGTGGAAAAGATGAGCATCAGCATGAAAAACGCAGTTGCGATCAACCTTAGAAAATTGCCCATTTGTTTCTCTTTTAAAATAGTGTATAAATGAATACGAGTGTTCCTGAAAGACTTGGAAGGCCAATATTTATAAGGATGAATGGTTTAGAGAAACAAATCAAGAAAAAAAAAAGTTTAAAAAAATGTGAAATTATACAATAAACCATATGATTACTCGCATGCATTTTGATAATTTTATATTTGCTACTGAAGATATGAATGACCTCATACTGTGATTTCTAAATTCTATACTTAGATTATATATGTAGTCGAATTTCAAATTAAAATCGCCTTTTTCCCATCTCCAATGGTGCCGATAATGACGGATTTTCAAATGCTGCGGCCATCAATCTTGGTCATAGTACTATTGTGATGTCGGTGCACTTATTAATAATCCTGGATGATATAATAAAAAAAAAATTGGCATACTAATAAAGAGATTAAATCGACTCAAATTGCCTTCTTGATCACAAATGACTTGCACAAACTACGTTGGACAGTCCTGACGTTTGTCTTTCAATGCTTAGCGCTGAAAGCTTACGTAGACATTTTAAAACGCCAAGTCAATGAACGAGTTTCATACAGGTAGTCATCAATAAATATATAGTTTAGTGCTGGACAGATAAGAAAAATATTTCATTATCAAGAATCAAACTGATCTAAATCAATAGGGACAATTTAATAATATTAAGTTAAAGAAAAAAGCGTCTTGATAAAATTATAATTTTCTAAATATTTGTGCTTAAATTTGAATTTTCATTCTCCTTATACATTAAAACTTAAGGAATTCTCTCTCTTCTCATTAAATCAAACGAGATTCTCTCATCTCTATTAAAACTCACGTACACCATTAATAATATTGATTTACAAAGAATTGAAAAGAACCCAAATTCCCATTTTCCTTCCGATTATTTCAAAAAAAAAAAAAAAAATTTGATTTACAAAGAATTGAAGAAAACCCAAATTTCCATTTTCCCTAATACATATATGTCGAGCTTTTCTAATTCCAAGTTCTTTCTTCAAAATCAAGAGTAAATTTTTATTTTTTGTTTTTTTTAACAAAGCAGCCAAAGCAAAAAATTAGAAAATTGTCTATTTTTATTGTATGAATCATATTTTTCTCTCTTCCAAAAAATCATATAAAAATTCATGTTGAAAACAAAGTTTTTTAATTATATATCATTCATTTTATTTTCTTTTCATTTTTAACTTATTTATTTATTTAAAAAAAAAACCTTGTTTCCAAAAGCTATGCGCTTGGTATGTTTGTTTGAACTATTTTAATTGTGAATGAGACAACAATATAACAAAATATCATTTTGTTGATTATTGTTATATAATTTCATATGTTTATATTTAGACTGAATTCGTTATTAATATTTAGTTAACTATTAAAAATAATTCATAATTTATTAAAAAAAATCTAAAAGTTAAATTATTTTAATTTTTATAATAAATACAACTTATTATTATTTTTATATTTAATTTTTTTTTAATTGACATTATTTCATATGAGATTTGTCTCTTAATTAAGATAACCAAATTAGACCTTTTTTCTAATTATATATGAATTATTTACAATTATATATTAAGAGAATAAAAACAAACAACTTAATTAAGTAAAAGAAAAATATTGAATTAGACAAAATATTGAATTAAGTTAGGTAAGATATATTAAAAGAAAAGATTAATCTAGACAAAATATAATGAATGACAATATTAATTACGGAAAATATAATATAAGAAAAAAACTAAATTTGGTATATACTAAACTCTGAGTCATTATACCGTGGATCTCGGTGCACCGTGCAAGTGCACCCAGTAATTTAATTTATCATCGCATATAACTGACATATATCATTACATATAACTGGTACATATCATCAAATATAACTGATACATATCATCACAAATTGAAATCCTAAATCTAAAATTTAAAAACCTAAAATTAAAAAAATAAATCTAAAACAAAAAACTAAACCCTAAAATATAATACTAAACCCCAAAATTGAATATTAAACTCTAAACCCTAAATTTTTATCACAAAATAATTTACCATGTTACTATATTGAGGATATGCACAGTTCGAAGTGGTTTAAGGGATTTGCAAATCTCGTAAATTGTACTGAACTACCTTCTTGGAGATTTTTTTTCAAACCGGTTCAATGGGGATTTGGAGCTATTGAGACAGCTCAATTCGGTGTGGTACAATCCAGAGAATCGAAGATTTCTTTTTATAGTATTATAAATTTGCGAGTTGAAAATAACATAAAATCGAGTATTCAGGTTATGTAATAAGTAAATTCACTGACACAATATATCAACTAAGATCGGCATTTTAATAAACTAATTATATATAGTCTTAGTTATATATAATACCATGTAAAATACATATTTCCCAAATTAAAAGTACACATGTTATTTGTAAAATATAGACATATAGTCTAGTTTGTTGAACTAATTTAATAGCTAATAAATTATATAGTTGGTAGCTTATAGCTAAATATAAATTAATATTTTATAAATTGGATGATTAAATTAATTTATAAATATTAATTTATCAATATATACATGATTAAAATGTAAATATACTACACATAAAAAATAAGAAAAATATAAAAATAAATATATAAAGTTATAATAATAAATACTTCCTAAAATAATTTTCTTAAAAGAAAAAGTATATGAAAATGATAAGAAATTAATTAAAAATAATAAATGAATTTTTTCCTATTTCTTAACAAATATTTCCGTAAAATAGAAAAATAATATGATAGTTTATAAAATAAAGTATTTATTACAATATAAAAATATAGAAACTGGTTTTTTTTCCCAACAAGTTGGGAACTTATTAAAAAAAGTTAGATTTGCAACTTTTCCTAACAAAAGCTTATTAGGTCGAATAGACTATCATGAGCTTATTAAAAGCTTATTAGAATTTCTTACCAAACAACCTAAAAAAGCTATTGAGAGGGAATAACGTATAAGTTGATTCAAAAGACTCTACCAAGAATTGTCATATCTGCATGTACACACTTTATATGTAGCAGAAATTGGATTAAAAAAAGAGGTTATTAAATTTTAAAAAACAAATAAGAAAATGCATATATAATCATTAATATAATTCACACATATTTGAAAACTATTACTATATAGTAACTATAATAATTATAACAATATGCCCAATTTCTGGATAAAGAGTAGTTTATAACTTATTTTTTCGCAATAAACTCTTTAAAACTGTTGGATAAGAATTCTCAATATGCTTATAATAGCTTATTTGACCTAATAAGATTACATAACAAATCGTAAATTTTATGATAAGCTCCTAAAAACATATTCGTAGCTAGTATTAAATAGCGAATTTTTATATATTAGCATTAATTCAATTTCAATTTATCTGCTTAGCAGTTTAGTGGTATATAATAGTACATGTTAATTAAATATATGACAATATCTAGATAGGCTTTTAAGTTTTTTTTGCTAGTTGTCATGTACATGTAAACTGAATTTAATGTGAATTTCATATTATGCCCTCTTGATAATTAATTTATATATATATATATATATATATATATACTAACATAATTCAATTTCAATTTACCTACTTATCTAGCAATTTAGTGGTAATAATAATTGATATCCGCGTAATTCCTTTGTTAATTATTGTTTACTAAAGCATATGAATCTCAAGACATTGGTGGTTATTTCTCATGTAGATTAATTAAGTGCAAAACAAAGTTAATTGTAACTTTTATGAAATAAATAAGGTTTTAAAGAAAATAAGGTAAAGAAATAAAAAGATTATGAAATAAATTTAAGGTCTATAAAATAAATTTTAATAATTATGAAAGTTCTAATACAAAAATAAAAGAACATAAATATTATAGGAAATTTGAAATAAATATTACAAAAATATAATATAAATCTTAAAAAAGCATGGAATAAATGTAATAATTTATAAGTAAGTTTTAATATTTAAGTTTATAAATAACTTTAACGTTATAATCTTATGCCATTTTTATATTTATGTTTCATTTTCATTAACTATCTTTTCTTTCTATATTTCTCTTTTTTACTTTTTATTTGTTATAACCACAATCTCTAGTCAATTTACTTGATCCTATAACAATCAATAACTTATTGGTCTAAAAAAACATATTATCTATCTATCTATCTATCTAAAGGCTAGTGTTTCTAAATATGTTTTCTAAGATTTTTCCCCTCATTTTACTTACTATTTATAGTAATTCATATTTATTATTTATATAATTATTTATGTAATATTCTTTTGGAGATTACGATTTATGTAAAGAAAATATTAAATATATAGAAGAATTATGTATAACTATATATAAAATCTGAGAAAAATAAAAATAATATAAAAAAAATCTGAGTAAAATATAAAATATAAAAAATTAAAATAAATATATAAATAAATGTAAATAATTAGTTAATAAATTTGAAAACCCAAAAAAGCAAGATTTTAACATAAATATTTTCAAATGATGTAAAATAAAATTAAATATATTAATAACATCATATAGATAAAAAATATAAGAACTTATAATTAAATTATAAATATTTATTAATAAATATGAACAAAACTAGAAATTCAATAATCGAGTTGATTTAAAAAAAATAACTGTAGTAAAATAGATTAGTTAAATTTTAATACGATGCCTCATTTATTTGGTATCTCTATTTTCATTTTTGTAGTTCTTATTTTTATATTTTTATAATATTTATATATTTTATTTTCTAAATTTAGGAGATGGTTTTTTATAATATAATATTAATTAAGTATATTACTTTCTGTTTTAAAATATTTTAAGGTCTATTTTATTATATTTTATAACTTCTTGATCTTTTTTATTATTTTATTATCAACTTTCAATAGATAAAAACTATTTAAAACTAATTTTTATATATTTATATAATTTATTTTATCACTATCGTCAATTTATTCTTTCAATGTATTAAAAATAAATATTTAAAAATTAATGATAATTTTATTATATTTTTATCTGATTTCAAAATAATTTCATATTTTTATTATTATATTATATTATAATATTTATATTTATATTTTTTTCATTTTAAAAATTATTAATAACCATTTATAATTAAAATATATATGTTATATTTATTTAATTAAATTCCTATTTTTTGATTATTTTATTATTTATAGAATTTTAAGTGTGTTTTGTTACTTTTAGGATTTAGTAAATGATTATTCAAGATTTAAATTATTTTTAATTTATTCTATAGAATTATTGTGAAATAAGATTTATTTTATATTATTTAAACTATTACTATCTTCATCATCTTTTTTAAATTGTTTGATAAGTATTTGTATATAAAATATATATCTTATATATATTTAACATATTTCATATTCTTTTATGATTTATTTTATTATTTTATAAAATGTCTTTTTTTTTTTTATTATTAATAACTATTTAGAATCATAATATTAATCCAATTTTAAAATAGTTTAGGATTTATTTTATATTATTTATAATATATATGATTTTTGTGACTTTTTTAATTTTAATTTAATTAATATACATTTATAATCTAAATACAATTTTTTTTTATTTAGTTGATTTTATATATATATTTTCAAATTTATATTATAAGTATTATATTTTTTTGATTAAAGGTTTATTTAATAATTGTATAATTATGTTGATATAAATTATATTGTACTTTAGTCGTACTTTGTTGTACGTTTTATTCTAGATTATTCAGTTGTACTCAAACAGATTGATGTGATTGAATTATGACATAATCTAATGATAAAGGGCTTGTTTGGGAACACTTTTGGCATAAAAGTCCATCTATAAAATGGACTTTTGAAAAAGTATAATTTAGAAAAGTGCTTGTTAAAAATGTGAAATGTTTGGTAAAAGCAAGTTTAAAAGTCCATTCAACAAAAGTGTAGGAAACGAAATTCAAAAGTCATAAATTATCACTTCTTCAAAATGGACTTTTGGAAAAGTTACTTTTTTCAAAAGTTCATTTTAAAATAACCACCAAACATATTTTTCTTTTCTAAATGAACTTATTTGCAAAAAGTCCATTTCAAAATGGGTTCTCAAACAAGCACAAATTTTCGTGTACATGTTGACAAACAAGTACAACGGATACCGATAATTAGAAAAGTCTAAATTAATTATAAGATCTTCAATTTGTCTCTGTATACACGTGCAGTCGGCAACAAGATTAGGAAAATTGTGATCCCTTGTCACAAGGACTGGACGACAGTCCCAGAAGAACAGCAACAGAGAGTTTACAAACGAGTCAAGGTAAATGATATATAATTTTTAGAGAATGTTTGTGTTATTTAATGTTTGACTTCATATAACTTACGTCTCATGAAAAAATTTGCAGAAATATTTTGATTTGAAAGGCGACCTTAGCAAGAGCGACTACCAGAGGATGAAAAAGTCACTTGAGCGAACAGCCGCACAACGTTTTAGTAATTACAAGACTGCAGTCCACACATATTACAAGGCACAACAAAAAGATCCATAAAATCCAAAGTTCTCAGAAAATTAAAGGAAAATGCTTGATGAAGACTGGCAAAAGTGTATCGCCTTATTTACATCTGAAGATTTCATCGTAATATCTTTTTATCTCATTTTGTATTTTTATAATTTTAAACTTGTTCCATTTTGGTTTTTCTTACTTATTTATGTATTGGCTAATGTGTTCGCAGAATAGATCTATGAAGAATGCTAACAATCGGAAAAAGTATAAATATCCTTGTTATCAAGGATCTAAGAGCCCCGTTGCACACAACGTCGATTGGGTACGTCTTAATAATAATAATAATAATAATAATAATAGTGATAATAATAGTGATAATAATAATAGTAGTAGTAGTAATAATAATAATAATAGTGATAATAAATTTATTATTATTGTTGTTGTTATTATTATTGTTACTACTACTACTACTACTACTACTACTACTACTGTTGTTGTTGTTGTTGTTGTTGTTGTTGTTGTTGTTGTTGTTATGTTTTTAAAATTTATTTAGACTCTATTCTTATTTGTCACATTATTTATATTTTACATTTTTCAAAGGTTCGTGTCGAGGATAAGAAAAATAACGAGGACGAAGACGAGAGTGAGGATGAGACTCCGAACTTCATAGAATTATTTCGAAAGATGCACACTCAACGGAATGGGATGTGGGCAAATAAGGAGACTGAATCTGATTGTGTAAGTTATGCTTGTTAATTTTGATCTTGGTTCTCTCTTTTTAAAGCCTAAATTCAGTATTAGAGTTTGGTTCCTTTTGAACACCCAAGTTTAGAAGGGGGAGGACCTACGGGCTAGTAAGTTCGACTCATGAGTGGGTTGCGACCCTCAGCTAGTCTTGTTGGTTTGTCCTGGTTCTGTCAAACTTATCTTTTTGGGCCATAAACTTTTTCCTTCTAAAGCCCAATTGGTTTTTTGGGGCTTCTCTGTAGAGCGTACATTTTTTTTCCTAAAAGTGTCTATTTGAACCATCAATCAAAAGTGTTTGTTGTTTATGTCTTTTTGGATCGTATGGAAGTGACTGTTCAGGTTCAGTAATGCTGAACAGACATGAACACCTTTCTGTATATTAAATACTCCACAACTTTCCAACATCTATGAATACTCCACATGTAATCTAAATTTGGAATACCATCTAATCTACATCTTCGGCATATTATCTCATCTTCTCTATCTCAAAGCTAGTTAGTACCGAATTTAATCATATTCGTCGAAGTTTCTGACTATTGAGGTGCAAATTAGTATGAAATGTAAATCGTGTCTTATAGGTGATTGTCGTAAAACATGAGTATCGTATCGGGTGTATATTCTTCTTGGGAAGAGTATTTATTACTTGCCTAGATTTTTTGTTTGTATCATTATTATGTATGTTTCTCGTAAAGACATTTTATATGCCTTGCCGACCATCCACCCATATACGGAGTCCTTTTCTTGATATCTTTTTCATTTTTAGTTTAACTACTGTGTTTGAAAAATAAGTAATTTTTTTTTGGGAATTTTTTTAAGCTGCCAATGATGATTGATGTTGTGTATTACAGGGTCGACTTCTTGATGCTAGAGAAGCATTTGCTACTGTATCACCTGATGAAAGTGTGGATGAGAGAGCCATTATGAGGAACGTGCGCGGTACTCGACGAGGCCATGAACGTGGTTTTGCCCGAATCCTCAAGGATTCTAGATCCTTTGCAGTTCATGATATTAATGAATCATCTAGAGGTTCGGCCGAAACTCGTGAAAGTTCCGTCACCCCGGATGTTGCCACTCTTATGAAACAGGTATGTTGTTGTTGTTGTTGTTGTTGTTGTTATTGCTGCTGCGGTTGTTGTCTGAAACGCGGCTGCGATTGTAGTGGCGACTGAATGAATTGCCGTTGAAATTTTTGTTGATTGAAATTGCGGTTGAAATTGTTGTTGATTGGATTGCTGCTGTTGGAGAAATAGATGGTTCTGACTAGAGGGAGTAGCCGGGTTATTGTATGCACTAGATGTTGGGGATCATTCCACAGTTCCCTCCACCCCCAGAATGCTCTATTTTGTTGAATAATTCAAATAATCTTTCTATTAGTATTTGTTGACGAATTCTAATATTTAGGATATCATAAACTCAAGCAATCAAAATATTATACAAATATTAATCAATATTAGAAAACAATTTAGTAGAATAGCAAATCATGGAATGTAGCAAAGCTCAGCAATTAAGAGTTCTTACAAACTCATTTGATGTGCAAGCAGTAATTATATTATTATTATTATTATTATTATTATTATTATTATTATTATTATTATTTTCATGCCAAAAATTGTTGACAGAGTTTATGATATTCTTGTAGGATAAAGTGTATGATATTTCTTGTGTTTTGTGATACTTTGTTTATATGATCGTAGAGGGTCCTCCCAAACTTCTATAATTCCACACACACACCTTCATTAGGAACCAATGGACCATTTCAGGTTGGCACCCTCCACCTCTGATAACATCATTGTATTATCAGTTATTACATTTCCAAGTTTGTTTTTTTGGGGACTCCAGCAGCTGATTCCCAATTCTCATTAATCACCTCTAGTCTTCTTTTATTGCATCTGTAGTAGTTTTTTTTCATCCATAATTTATGATATTCTTGTGGGATAAAGTGTATGATATTCCTTGTGTTTTGTGATACTTTGTTTATATGATTGTGTTCAGTGGTTGTTGATATTACATTTCTATTATCATGATCACCTGCTTGGAGATGCTACATTGTAACTACTTGTCGTGATGTATATGTATTTAGATTTGCTACTTTTTTTATGAGCAATTATTGTCCTTTTGTGTACGTGAATCAATAGTGTACTGATGAATTGATAAAATTTTATTCACAATTTCTTATTTTATAGGTAGCAGAAATGTTAAAAACTATTAATTATCTTAAGGCAAAAGTTGGGATAGAGGAGGAAGACGATGTGGATTCTAATGCTCAATTGGCACTTAATGCGGACGAACATGATTGATCCTCACGTTAGTTTGGTAATTTGAAGTGAGCCTTTTGCCTGATGAAACTAATATTTTGGTTTGGTCCCACGACTCCAAACTCTATATTTTGGGATATTATCTATTTGCTTAAAAGTGTGTTTTCATCTTGTACATTTGTTTATTGTATAGTTGGTAAGAAACTTGCTTATTGGGCAATTGAGGTTGACGTTCCAACTAGTTTGTTTCCTTGATTGGATTGTAATTATTTTGGGTTAATTATAAAAGTTTATCGTTTCAGAATTTGTATCGGTTTATTTAGCTCGAAATATCATGTTTGGCGACAAGCAATTGGATCGCCAAAAATTATTTGAAGAAATCTAACCTATAGCAACGACCTTTTTTGATGCAATAATCCTTTAGGAACGTCATAATTAGGAGGACATCTCGTTGCAATATGTGTAACACCAATAGTAAGGACCATTTGCAACGACTTTTTTCATTACATAAATAAAACCATTAGCAACGTAAGAATTGGGAGGACATGTTGTTACAATATGTGTCACACAATAGGAAAGACAGATATTGGCACGACAAGTCGCGCATATTAGTCCCATTAGAAATGTCAGAATTGGGAGGACATGTCGTTCCAATATCTGGAATACAATAGGGAGGACATATATTGGCACGACAAGTCATGCCTATTAGTTTATGTGTTTTAGGAACGACTATATAACTATAGCCTCCTGGCTATAGGGACGACATGTCCTCCAAATAAACCAATAGTCATGAAAAGAACTTGTATAGGGAGGACTTTTGTCCTCCCTCTTAACCTCAATTCTTGTAGTGCCGGATGACTGGCATGTATGCTCTCGTTTCCAGCAGTACCCCCCTCCCCATCCATAGAACAGTTTGATTTTGATATAAACTTTGTTACTGTGTCGAACGCATGTAATAATTCTAAAATTTTAAGTATTTTTATAATATTGGTTTATTTATTTGTCTTTTCATTAATGATTTTTTTTCAAATTTTTGGGGAATTTTAATAATTGAATAGGAATTAAAATTAAAATTTAAAAATTATTTAAATAAATAAATAAATAACCGAGGGGAAATTCCCTCGAAAAATAAAAAAACCGAGGGAATAGTTTGCCCTCGATTTTCCGAGGGAACTTACCCCCTCGAAAAATCGAGGGGTACATACCCTCGGAAATTCCGAATGCGGCCAACCCTCGGTTTTTCCGAGGATTGTACGGGGGATTTTTCCGAGGGTTGAGACACTCGGTTTTTCCGTCGGTTAAATTTTTCGAGGGAAATTGTCCCTCGTAAGAATTTACCGAGGAGGGTTTTTTCGAGGGAATATTTCCCTTGGTTTCGTCCAAAATCGAGGGATTTTACCTCAAAATCGAGGGAAAAATCCCTCAGAAAACTGCTTTTTTTTTGTTGTTGTGATGCAGATGCAGATCGGGCCTCAGATGTTGATAATAGAAGATCAGCTTTAGGAGTTTGTGTGTTTTTAAGACAATCTAATTTCATTGAAAGCCAAAAAGCAGCCTACAATGCCAAGGTCTTCAACAAAACCTGAGTACAGAAGCCTTGTTGTCACAGTCTGTGAAATAATCTGGATGAGATCATTACTGCAAGAATTGAAAATTGATGTAGGTGAACCAAACATGTCTGCATGGATAATGTAGGAGCAATATCATTATTCAGTAATCCCATAAATTATGACAGAATTAAGCACTTTGAGCTTGACTTACATTTCATCAGGATAAGGTAAAGAGTGGTACTGTGACCAATACATGTACCGACTTGGGATCAAATTGATGATATTATGATAAAACCATTTACTGAACAATTTTATTGTAAGCTCAAAAATAAGTCAACTGTTGTACCTAACCCCTAACAGATCAGCAAAAGAGGAAAATAATGCCATCTTGGCATATAGAGCTGAATCATCTTTAGTGTACGGTGCATGTGAACAAATGAAGTACAGCTGATACATGAGAAAGGATTGGGTGTGACTAACCTCATTGTAGTGTAATTTAACCAACTTGTAGAGAAACCTAACTTCTAATTGTTCCTTTATCATCTACATATTTGTAGATAGCCGCCCACATTGTAATCATCAAATATTAGCAATAAAATTCATTTGCAAACAATAGCTTAATGTTTTTATCAGTTTATTTATATATATTACTTCTCGTAATTTTTAATAGAAAAAGAAAAGGGTAGAAAGAAAAGTCTTGGTCTTCTTTTATGAACTCCATGTTACATATGAAGCCAACCAACCACCCATGGTTATAATATCACGTACGGGTCTGACATTATGTAAAATAAACCCAGACGTACGATTTCTTGGAAGCATCATAGGCTAATTAATTTTTTCCAATTAAAAAAAAAATCCAAACTCATGTTAGTCGCGGATTAATTAACACGAGACACATGTTGCCACGTTTAAATAAATAAATTATCCACGTGAATTATAAAATTGCAACGTTAGCTGTACTCATTTGAATATAAACTCATTCTGACATTTATCCCACAAATCTGGTCAATCTCTCTGCTCCAGCTTTGATCTCTCAAATCAAATCAATGGCGACAAATTGTTCCTTTCGCCGGACCGATCAGCCCCCGGACTGTGACAGATACATCACGGTCCTCAGCATTGATGGCGGGGGCATAAAAGGAATTCTCCCTGCCGTTATCCTTGATTTCCTCGAATCTCAACTTCAGGTAAGAACAATTCGAGCTGTTTAATTAATCATTCCTGGGATATATATACAGATTATAAGTTTTAACTTTTTTTTTTAATTTGGTGTGTGTGTGTATATATATATAGGAATTAGATGGGGAGGATGTTAGGCTTGCAGATTATTTCGACGTCATAGCTGGGACGAGCACCGGTGGGCTTGTGACGGCCATGATAACGTCTCCTGACGAAAACAATCGGCCCGTTTACGCTGCCAAGGACATCAAACCTTTCTATTTGGAAAATTGTCCCCTGATTTTTCCACAAGAGCAGTAATTTTCTTTCTTAATTTCTTGGTTAATTACTCTGTCTTTTCTTTAGATTTTTATCCAAGTTTGAAGTATAATAGGATCTCGTATTTTATACGGTGTTTATCTGGTTTCAATGTGCCACGTGTATATGATGATTTTTTTACTTGGCTAATTGCTCGTCTTTTTTTTTTTTTTTTTTTTTTGATTTCAAGTATAATGTGATCTCCAATATGAAACATAATAGGCGATATTTTTACAGTGGTCAAAAATCCTGGCTACGCCCATGATCAGATATATATTTATTAAAGCACAAAAACGAAACATCACATGTAGTACACGAGATTGAGTTGGTTTGGATTAAAGGTTGATCGTAGCGATTGTGTTGGTGTATGATTTTGCAGCAATTTGTTTCCGTTTGGTAAATTGGTAAAGTCAATGTTGGGGCCCTTGTATGATGGGAGACACCTGCATAGCATATTGAAAGAAAAGCTGAAGGGCATAAAGCTGAGCCAGTCTCTCACCAATGTGATTATTCCAGCTTTTGACATAAAGCAACTGCAGCCTGTGATTTTCTCAACATATGAGGTACACGTGCACCTTTTGGCTTCTTAATGCCCTTTGGCCCGTTAATTGGATATGGATTGATGAGTTAAATTGTGTCCATGACTTTGTGCAGGCAAAGAGATCTCCATTATTGGATGCTAAATTTTCAGACATCTGCATAAGTACTTCAGCAGCTCCTACTTTTCTTCCGGGGCACGATTTCGTGACAAAAGATGAGAATGGGAACGTTAGAGAGTTTAATCTTATAGATGGTGGTGTTGCTGCAAATAATCCGGTATAATTATTAATTATAAATATATATTTTCATCTCAAGACTCAAATTCAAGAAGGGCTTTGTTTTTCTTCTTTAATGATAACTAAGGTTTAGGCTAATTACCAAAAATAAATTAATACCCATTTGTATTTACTTAACAAATGCCCCATCTTGAGGGTGCAATTTGTGAAACAGAAAAAATAGTCATGTTATTATAATTTTAAAAGTTAATTGGGTTTTTCGTAATTAGACAAAACCTTTAGGTAGTTTATGTAATTACCAAAAAAATAAATTTATTTTCACAAGTGATTAGCTTCAGTCTAACATGATTTCATGTTTTTTTTTTTTTTTTTAATTAAAAAGACTTTGATTGCTATAAACGAAGTGATCAAACAAATGTTCGACAGCAACATAGACTTCTTCCGAATGAGGCCTATCGACTATCCTCGTCTACTTACATTATCAGTAGGCACAGGAGCAGCAAGAATTGATGCAAAATACAATTCCAAGTTAGCAGCCAAATGGGGAATGTTGGATTGGCTACTATATGGGGGCACAGCACCTTTGCTCGAAATATTCAGTCAAGCTAGTGCGGATATGGTCGATTTTCACACTTCTTTGATATTCCAATCTCTTCACTCTCAAGATAATTACCTTAGGATTCAGGTAGTTATAACATGGGCAAACTTATATTCTGGCTCAATGAGTTTTTATTCTTGCCCGATTATTTCAGCAATTTTGTCAAATAAGTTCTAATTTTGGTCCCAAATGAGTACATATGTCACCGAATCGAAATCTCAAGTAATTTATTTATATTATGTTTTGGTGCACAGGATGATACACTGTCTGGAATTGAAAATTCAGTGGACGTTGCTACAAAAGACAACTTGGAAAGACTTGTAACAATTGGGCAAAGGCTGCTGGCGGGCCCACTTTCAAGGATTAATTTGGACAGTGGCTTAACCGAGCCTGTCAAAAACGGGGGCACAAATGAGGCTGCTATCAAAAGGTACGTAATTAGATACAATTGGAATAAAATTGTTTAGATTAAAACATTTTTACATCAGTCACACATGCTATTCAACCACTCGAATATTAATGAAATAAGTTTATTACCGGGAATTTCATTCTTGCTATTGTGTCAAGAATGAAAAGTTATCTTACCAAACTGATATTCCCCAGAACCAATTAGTTTTTATACAATGAATTTCTAAAGAAGTTTGGAAAACTTATCACTGAAATATTTGCTCAGGTTTGCACGTTTATTGTCAACTGAAAGGAGATGCCGACAGTTGAAGAATATTGAAAGCCACAGACCAGTCCCCGAGTTAAGGATCAGCCATCTTAGAAAGAAGCTTAAAATTAAGTCAATGATTAATACTTATAGTGAGAGTGTCAAACATTGTTATCCCATTTATTCCAACACTTTCTCTCTCCCTCTCAAAGTGTTTTCGAAATGAACAGTGATATTTTAAGGAGTGCAAGGGGAAGAGATTCTATACATAATGTCATGTTCATTGAAGTATTTGGAAAGAGGTTTGAATTCAATTCCACAGCCACTTTTCAGAATTTGGACTTTTTCATATTTAATATTGGTTTGCGGTCATAGAGGATGTACATGTTGTAAATTGGATTAATTCTAATTAAATGGTACAACGATAATTCATGTTAATGAATTATATAGGATTATTCTACGTGTCGTGTAGATAATCGTAGCATTTTGAATTTCTCAAATTCATTTATTGGTGAGTGAGAAATGATGCTTGGAAGTTGAACGGTTCGCTTTAATACTTTATCGGTTATCCCACATTGAAAGTTAGTCAATGTGGAAGAGAGTTTAAAAATGATTACATTTCTTTAATATATATCATGTGGGTTAGAGAGTGTTGTGGGCTTTGTGTAAACGAAGCTCACGCGGGCTCTTGGACTTGGGTTCGCCAGTCTGCCTTCGGCGAAACCGATGGCGGAGCCGAGCCCGGACCTGGGCTCTGGGCCTGAGCCTTGGCCTTGGGCAATTGGTCCTGATTTTTTTTTGAACCTACACGCACCTGGTTTAGCTTTTGAACTCTTCTAACCGTTACGAAACGTTCAGACGTTTTGAATTCAAACATGAGATGTATTTGCACGATGAATCAGTCCAGGTTCATGCTGGCAATACCTGACCGTTTGAATGGCTTTATGACGCCTTTAAGGACGTCATTAAGCAGGTTGTAACACCTGAAATGAACCCCTATATAAGGGTGAGACTCCTGCATTCTTATTACACTTTCCATACGCATAACACCTGAACGCATATTATATTTCTGCATTTTGTGTTTTCCGTTTTCATAGCTCAGTCCACTTTCGACTAGTTCGCCGGAACTCTGGTATTAACGGTGCTGTTATACTAGAAACGAAAGTCGTTTTATCTTTGGGAACGATTTGCCAAAACCGAAGGGCACTACCGGGGCAAATTCGTTTTGCGGAAAGAGAACTTCTCGACTCGACTTTACAAGTTTCTGTTTTCGTTTTCTTCTTTTCTTTTTCCAGTTTTACTGATTATTACAATTTTCCTGTTTGTGCTCGAATTATTGTAACGATTTCTAACAATCGCAAAACAAATTTTTATTTGTAATTTTACTTTCTGTAATTTGTAATCCCTGACTGGAAAAGAGAGATGTCAACATCGAGCACTCCGACGAGCGACACTATTCCGGCCATCACCTCCACCACTTCGGCAACGACCACTGCCCCCGCACTCCAATCTTGAACACCACTCAGGATGAGATCATTCTCAACCCAGGAACACTCGATTTCTTACTCGAGACGCTGACTAAGCGCATGGCCCAGTCGAACTCATCCACATCTTCGGTTGTTGGAACGATCCCTTTTGGGATAGGGACTTCGGTCCAAAATATGTCAGCTCCGGCTGTGACCCATCCCATTGGGATGACGGGAACTTCGGTTCCAAATTTGTTTGCAACTGCTCCCCAAACAGATTCAACTGTTTTGAATACCCATTCAACGGGTTCGATGGGGACTTTTGTACCAACGATGAACACGCCGGTACAATCCTCACGGATCATGCCCGCGGCGGAGAAGCCTCCAAAATTCAATGGGGAAGGCTTCAAGAGGTGGCAACAAAAGATGCTGTTCTACCTCACGATACTTGGTTTCACCAACTTCGTGAAGGAAGATGAACCACCTACTACGGATAAGGATGAGACCAGTTTCCATGTTCACGCTGTCTATGATAATTGGCACAATGGGGACTATCTATATAAAGGTTTTCTTTTAAGTAGCCTAGAAGATAGCCTGAGTAATGTGCACTTGGATGTAAAGACCTCCAAGAAAATTTGGGAGGCACTTGAGAAAAAATATAGTTCCGACGAGGTTGGAACTAGGAAATTTGTAGTCACGAACTTCATGGACTACAAGATGGTGGACTCTCGCCCGGTTATGGAACAAGTTCAAAAGTTCCAAATGCTGGTGAATGATGTCCACGCCGAGGGGATGGTTCTCCCGAATGCTTTCACGGCCGCTGCCATGATTAACAAGCTTCCACCAAGTTGGAAAGACTTCAAGACGTACCTCAAATATAAACGAAAGGCAATGTCTCTTGAAGACGTTATCCGTAAGGTACGAATTGAATACGAAGTTCGTGTTTAATACAAGAATCCGAAAAGTTCGGATGAACCTCGGGTGAATTTGCTTGAACGAGGAGAGAACTCGAAAAAAAGGCCGCGTCCCGGCAACTCGAAGCCTAAAGCTCCTTTTTCTAAGAAGTTCGAAGGCAAATGCTACAATTTCAATTATCCTGGACACATGTCAAAGGATTGTCGCAAGCCAAAGCAAAAGAAGGTTAGGGCAAGTGCACACATTGCCGAGAGAGAGCTGACTAATGATGACCTCATTGCGGTTATCACTGAAGAAGCTAACATGATCGAGAACCGTGGTCAATGGTTTATCGACACTGCTGCAACCGCCCATGTGTGTACTGATCGGAGCTTCTTCTCCAAATACCTTCCTTGTGAGGGAAGGAAGTTGAAAATGGGAAATCAAGCTTCTTCGGAAGTTGCTGGTACTGGTACGGTTGTCCTCAAAATGACTTCCGGCAAGGAGAT
>BMAC01000065.1:1500081-1544424 GCA_014905375.1 Phtheirospermum japonicum
TCACCACCGATTCCCAGTTACCCCGAGTAGTCGAATCAGCGGCTTACGATCAAACCTCGGAGAGGCAACAACGAACACAGCCCGTTCTCTGGCCAAAACCCACAGCCCAATTTCCAGTCACCCCTTACCATTTCTATGACGGCCCAGATGGCCCGAACTACAACCACCACAGCCACATCAGCCCAAACCCAACCACCAAGCCGAGTTGCCACCCCAACGAATTCACGTGAACCGGCTGAACCAAACGCTGCCGTTGTGCTCTCACCAACGCCGGCCGTCGAGTCCAGCCATTCATTTATGATTTATAAGATTTCTTCTTAACATTGCCGAATGTGTTCTATGTTTGTCTATGTTAAATGCGATTGTATGAATTATCTATGTCTCGATGCAACATTCCATAGTAGCTTTCGGGCTAAAACAACAGTAGCTTTCAGGCTAAAACAACAGTAGCTTTCGAGCTAAATCTATGGTTGGCCAACATCTATGAACGACTGACAGTGTGTTGTAGCTATTCATTTATGGTTTGTATGATTTGTGTTTAATATTGACAAACAAATCCCCACTGAGCGAGTTGAAAGCTCACACCCATTATTATCAAACTTTTCAGGTTAAGGAGTTGGATGTGGTACGAGGCGGTGGATGCGAAAATGCTATTTTCAATGTTATTTTTATGGATTGGTATTTTAAATTTTATGTCAAATTACAAACAAATATTGAGACTTGTGTTTCTATTTAAAACTCCTTGAATAGTCGAGTACTACTATTTTGATTCATTAAGTGAATCTCCTATTTTCAAATAAATATTTAAGTTTTATTCACGCTTCCGCTCAATTTATTTTGTGATTGTAATTTATTGAAAACTCATGCGCTTGTTTTTTGAAAGTTTTGTTTATGAAAAATCAAATGTTACACTTTTCAAAAATGGGGCGTGACAGTAACTTGCTCTGATATCATGAGAGAAAAAGAGTAAAGATATACCGACCTCTTAAATGTGAAAATCTTTTATTGTATTATAAATCTAAATGATTTATATATAGCATTATGCAAGGCATACATATATAGTTCCTACTAGAACAATTTAGAAATCGTAGAGTTCTTGGATACTACATTACAAAAAAAATGGTGAATGATGACGGGTAGAACCGTCATCAAACCCGTCAGTATCCTGTTTACTGACGAGCTTGCTGAGGGACACTATTTGTCGTATTTTTGGCGCAGGTAAGTGTATGCTGACGGGATTATCCTACCTGTCAGCATTTGCTGATGGGTATTACTTGTCAGAAAAGTCCATGGGCACCCTACATCTCCCGTCAGCTTGGGCCCATCAGCACTCACAAAATATTATAAAAAATAATATTTTATTCGGGCAGGCCTAGCCTAACTGGCCCGCTTGCCCGACCCACAATCGCCACTCAGTCCAGCCCATCTCAGCCCACATCAACTTAAATCCCACATATGACAGGAATGAGATTCAAATTCACGACCTCTTGTAAATAGAGGAGCAGTATTATCGTTTCGCCAAAGCAATTACATGTAAGAGGTTATATATTTTTAAAATATATTAGATATATAAATAAAGTTATAAATTATATTTATAATTATTTATATTATGAATATATAATATTATTTTAAAGTGTATTATAATTAAATAATATTTATTGAAAGTTATGTTATATAAATAAAATATTAGAACAAGCTTATATTTATCGGTATTGTTATTTATATATTATATTTATTAATAATTATATTATGAAAATATAATATTATTATATATAAATACAAGGAGATTTTTGTATTTTTAATTAAAAAAATATTTATTATAAATATTATATTTTTATATTTATTATATATCAGTTAAAATAATTATATATATTATATTATATTATATTTATATATGATTGATATATGTATACATTAGATATTATATATAATTAATTATATTATGAATATATAATATTACTTTAAAGTGTATTATAATTAAGTAATATTTATTGAAATTTATGTTACACACACACACATATATATAAAGTTAAATAATAATATATTTAAATAATGATAAATAAAACATTAGAATAAACTGATATTAATTGGTATTATGATTTATATATTATATTTATGAATAATGATATTATAAATATATAATATTATTATTTAATAGAATAAAATTACAAAATATTGTATTTATCCCTTAAATTAATTATATATATTATATTATAATGAATATATAATATTATTTAAAGTGTATTATTATTAAATAATATTTATTGAAAACTATGTCATATATATAAAGTTAAAGTATATATTTATATAATAATAAATAAAATATTAGAATAAACTTATATTAATTTTTATTGTTATTTATATATTATATTTATAAATAATGATATTATAAATATATAATATTATTATATATAAATAGAAGAAAATCTCAAATTCTGTATTTCTTTAGTTAAAAAAATATTTATTATATATCTATTATATTGTATTTATAAATGACCAAATATAATTATACATTATTATTAAAAATTATATTATAAAAATTATTTATTATAAATATATTACTATTTATTAAAACTTATTTTATATTATCTTTTTATATTTAATTATACATCCCTTTAAATCATTACATATATATATATATATATATATATATATATATGGGGACTTATACGGTGCCATGAAGGCACCATCACTCAATTAATGGGAACCATCGGATTAAATTTAGACTTTTAATATTAAAAAGTTAACGATTGTAAATGCAGAAGGGGTGGATGTATGGTGCCTTCACGTACCGTAGTCATTTCCTATATATATTATTTATAAATTATTAATATAATTATATATTGCTGACGGGTATAGGCCGTCATTTACCTGTCAGCAAACTTGTCAGTATAGGTAATGTATCATCAGCAATCCGTTAGCATATGCTGACGACTTTTCACCCGTCAGCAAAGGTAACTCATCAGCAATACGTTAGCATATGCTGACGGAGTTTTGTTCATTAGCATTTGTCAATTTTCTTGTAATGTTATAACTTTCATCTAATGCCTAGGTAGTAAAAAAAGTACATTGGCTTGACAATTTTGCCTTGTAAAACTGTCCTGAGTTGTGATTTTTGTGATCTGGTGCTGCTATTTGCCATGCACATGTGTCGAATTAATATTTACAAGTCGCCACTATAAACTATACTGAGCTTAGCGAACTCATGTCAATTCGCTCCTTAGGCATGCTTATGACGACATGTCTATGATAAGGTCGTGTGATTTCATGTTGTCATCTCACTGCTTCCTGTCTATTAATATTTAGTTATAACGAAATGGTACGGTGTGAGTCAAGAAAAAATTCAAATATTGACATATGAAAAAAGAATATATATATATATATATATATATATATATAGGACGCAGGCCTGATCGGGTCAAAGTGAAGCAATGTTAATACCCAAATTCGCCCCGTATGTAGAACGAGACGGGACAGACTCACCCCGTAGGTGAAACGAGTTGGGGCGAACTTGCCCCAAAGACCTCGGGGTCGAATGGGGCGGGGTCAGATCATTATTGTCATTCTTAGCTACACGAGTGCACAGAGTAATTGTGAGATTTTCATTTAATTTTTTCTATCGGTATCAAGCTCCCTTACACTCTCCTCTTGTTTCTTTTGAAATTAGTCCAAAGGAAAACTATTTTGCATATGCTTTGCTCAAATTATACAAATCTTGGTTTTATTTTATTATTTAGGTTTTGCATTCCCTACTCTCAAGGAGCTCGTTTGGCGCAGCACGTTTCTAAATATTTTTTCAAATATTGAAGATGGAGAGATAGATACAAAGTAACCGTAAATGTAATTTGACCTTGAGCCGTGACTTGGCTATAGTTCCTTATATTTATTTAAGGTGAAAAATGGTGCCTTCACGACACCGTAGAACTTTTCTATATTATAATTAGAGAAAATAAAGATTTTATCACGTACTTGTACGCGTTTTTTAGGTTTGCAACATAGTGAATTTCTCGTAATTAATTGCAACATGTAATATATGAATTTGTTAATTTGTAATCTCCAGTTAGCCAACTCGCCTTAACTCGTTGTAACTCACCTTGGAATCGCGAGTTGATCGAGTGAGGTTGCATTTTACCAAACTCACATATTTCGGATGCATTTTATCAAATCTTATAATCTTTTTTATTTTCCAGAGTTAATAAATTTTTTTTGTTTTGAATCTATTTTTCGTATAATATATCCAATTAATAAAATATATATAAACTTATAAATAAATTATTTTATGTATGTGAAAGTTAAAAAAAAACCATTAATATTATAAACAATATGAAAATAAACAATAAATATAAAATAAGAAAAATATAAAAATTAAAATAAATCTTTAAATTTTATGAAATTAAGGTAATAATTACATGATTATTTATAATTTCTAGTTTAAAATTTATTCATAGATTTTACATATATTTTATAAATTTTTAAATATTTTTTTTATTTTTTTCTCTGATTTTCTTATGTTTTTTCTTTTGCATTTTTTAACTGTTAGATTATATATAATTTAATTATAAGTATATATATTTTATTTATGAGAATTTAAGCAAATTATATTTTCCAATTTTTCTTCTTCTGGTTTTCTTAAAAACTTATTGTTTTTCTTAAGTAAATAGAAAAAAGAATTAATTACTTATTTGCTTAAAATTAAAAAAATTGTGTACTTCACATTGTAATTAATAACAAAAAAATATATTAAGTTACAATCTTAAAAAAACGCGTATATATAGTGTATATGATTGGAAAAGAAAATACCTAATATTATCATTTTAGAACTTATGATATGCTTTATGTCGCTTCGATTGATATAGGTTATTTTATTATTATTACTTCTCTCTCTCTCTCTCTTCCTAGATAGCGTTGGGGATTTTGCTCATGTCTGTATTTTGGAGCCGTTTACACTATTACCCAATTTCCTTGTTGTATGGTAGAGTTGTAAATTTGGGAGGAATGAATATAGTGAAGAAGTAACCTTGTACCCTTTAATATATTAATTTCTGGTCAAAAAGAAAGAAACAAAACAGAAACAATTAAAATTTAAAGACATTATCAATTAACATCAAAACACCAATTAATACTAGGAACGAGCGAAACGGGTACCCGGTCAATTATCTTGAAATTGGAATCGAACCCGATCAAAACCGAGTCCAAGAAAATGAATTGGTCCCGGAACGGATACTAACCGGGTCCAAAATTTTTGGAATCGGTTCCAAATCGGGTACCCGATCCTTGTTTGAATTTTTTCTTTTTCAAGGTTTATAATAATAAATTAGTTAAATTACTTATACTACATGTCATTAGCTCCCTACGTAATTATTAAAAATTTAGTACTGAGTACCCAGTTCAAGAACCGGTACCAACGGGTACCCAGTCCCGGAATCAGTCCCACTAGGTACCCACCGGGTCTCGAAAGCTAATACCCAGAATCGGAACCGGTCATAACCGATTCAAAGAATTTGAAACCAGATTCGGTACCATTGAGTCCGGTTCCAGAACTGGACCCAAACACACACATCACATTGAGTACATCAGCATCATATTTCAGAACACCATATCCTTTATTCATTATATATTATATGATTATTAATTACTCCGCCGAGTAGCTATAGTAATTTGTTATTATTGATTTCACGGCGGGCAGGGTTTCCTAAGAAAGCAATAACATTTTTGGTCTTTGCAGTGGCTGCCCATATAAGTACTGTATGACTTGCAAAGATAGCTACATGTATATGTGCAGGGAACGGTTGCACCACCACCAAGCGTATATGGTACGTCGCATAGCCCAGGCCCCGGCTTGGGCGCTGGTGGCTTCTTCTTCTTGTGCCTCTGTGTATCCACCGCCACTGCTGATCAAGAAAAATCTTAATTACCGTATATTATTATTAATTGCGACTTTACAAAATACTATCTATATTCACACACATTAATTATATCAGACAATTTAATTTTGTTTTTCATGTCCTCCTTAATGAAAAGAACACATATATATGCATAATTCATGCAGTCTCATCAGTATTACTTTAATTTATTTTTCTGTTATAGCATTATATAATACATTTATAAATATCTTTGTTCGCAATTAGGATTTCGTCAAAGATCCATATAAAATTTACTTTATTAGCACGAAAATATATATTACATGGATGAGCCAGCCATTTCCCAATTAAAAAGAAAATAAAAATCAATTGACTTATGTACGGTAAAAAGGTGAAAGATATAGTTGAATTAAATGATGAAAATTAATTTACCAATTGAGAAAATAAGCATCACCGCGATGAAAGCAACTGCAGACAATTTCAGGGACCTGGTCATATTTCCCACAAGAGAAACTAGTGTTTATGTATATGTGTAAGAGTGTTTATAAGTTAGTGCATGAAAAACTTGGCATTTTTGAGGCCTATATTTATAAGATTGGAAAGGACTGATAGCCGAAATAAAATCAATTAGTATAGATTATATATTTTCCTTATATTGGTTTGATTTGGTCAACTAAATCTGATCCTTTCCCTTGTAATTTAGGATTGTAATTCTTGTAACCTCTATTTAATAGTGAATACCTGCTTCACCACTTTTACGGTGAACAAAATATTTCCTCACATGGTATCACCCTAAACACGATCCTATCCTATCCTAATTTTTCTTTCTTCTACGCCCACCATGATGAACTCGGACAGTTCTCTCTCTTTTTCGACCATGGACTATATGTTAACCATTCGTTTGTCGTCCTCCAACTACCTCTTGTGGCGCAATCAGGTTGAGCCTCTTCTCCATAGCCAAAATCTCTTCCGTTTTATTGACGGATCTTTTGTCTCACCGTCCCCTACTATCACTTCCAATGGCATGGAGACACCTAATCCGGCATATATTTCATGGAAACAATAGGATCAAACTCTCGTCAGTTTACTAAATCTTCTATTTCTGAAGAAGCTATGCCTGAAGTCTTGAATTGCACGACTTCCCGATCTCTCTGGTTGGCTCTTGAGGCTTCATTTGGTGATCGCTCGAAGCAGCGAGAAATCGGTCTTCGCGATCAACTTTTGCAATTGAAGAAGGGCAGTTCGTCCGTTCGTGACTATGCCAAATCTTTCAAGAATTTTTTTGACCAACTGGCCGCTATGGGTCGTCCGGTTGACGATCTGGATAAATTTCATTGGTTCATTCGCGGTCTCGGTCCTGCTTTCACCGGTTATGGTGCTGCTCAAATGAGGATCCGTCCTCTTCCCTCCTTCGTCGATGTCATCTCTGGTGGGCAGAACTTCGAATCCTTTATGCAATCAATGGATTCTGCTCCAGCACCTGCTGCTTTCTACTCCCACAAGCCTTTCTTCTCTTCTCGCGGCCGTGGATTCTCCTCCGGCGGGCGTGGGGGAGGCTCTAAAAACTTTGGCAGTCGTAATTCTTCCGGCGTTCGTAGACAAGGACGTGGGAACTACAAACCACGCTGTCAAATCTGTAGGGTCGAGGGCCACTATGCCTCAAATTGCCCGGAACGTTATAATCGTTCAGCCACTGGAAACACTACTAATCTAGCCGGACGTTTTTTGCTGCATGTAACGTCTCCTCTCCGGCATCGGACTGGTTCTTGGATTCCGGAGCTTCTGCCCATATGACCGCTTCTGCAAACTCACTTGATTCTGCCACTTCGTATTCCGGTAATGATAAGGTCTATATTGCAAATGGTCATGCCTTAAATATATCTCATGTTGGCACTCGTAATTTATCGACTGATGTTAAACTGTTGGATGTTTTGGTTGTTCCGAAATTAACCAAAAATCTTATTTCCATTAGCAAGATCACTCGTGATTTTCCGGTGGATGTTAAATTTACTGATAGCTCCTTTGTGATTCAGAATTGGGCAACGGGAAATATTCTGGCCAGGGGGAAGCATGAGCATGGACTATACTTGTTGGATGATGGTCATGAAGCCTTTATTTCTGTTTTGAATAATAAACGTTTACGTGGATCATTTGCACTGTGGCATTCTCGTTTGGGTCATGTAAACTTGGACATTATTACTTGTTTAAATAAGAGTGGTAAATTATCTTTGACTTCGCTTTTGCCTGATCTTACACTTTGTGCACCATGTCAACTGGCTAAAAGCAAACGTCTTCCTTATCATAATAATGTCAAACATGCTACAAAAGTGCTAGACTTGATTCACTGTGATTTATGGGGGCCTGCGCCCGTGTCTTCAAATTCAGGATATCGTTATTATGCTCTCTTCATTGATGATTTTTCACGTTTCTCTTGGCTATACCCGTTATATCGGAAGTCGGATTTCTTTGATATTTTTATTCAGTATAAACTATTGGTGGAAAATTAATTTGACCGAAAAATTAAAAAATTTCAAAGTGATGGAGGCACAGAGTTTACAAATAATCGATTGCAGGAACTGTTTCGTAAACATGGCATTTCTCATATTATGTCTTGTCCCCATACTCCGGCTCAAAATGGTCGTGCCGAGCGCAAATATCGCCATATAACTGAGACTGGTCTTGCTATGCTCTTTCACTCTTATGTTCCTACTACCTACTGGGTTGACGCTTTTTTTGGTGCTGTTTTATACTATTAACAGGCTTCCGTCTGCTCTTCTTAATCAGAGGTCGCTGTTTGAACTCCTTTTCGGCATTTCTCCGGATTATGGGAATTTTCACCATTTTGGGTGTCGGGTTTTTCCGTGCCTACGCGACTATGCACCACACAAACTTTCTCCACAAAGTATTCCTTGTGTTTTTCTTGGTTACAGCGGTCAACATAAAGGTTTTCGGTGTCTTGACGTCTCCACTTCTCGTCTCTGCATCACTCGGCACGCTCAGCTTGATGAAGACAATTTTCCTTTCTCACATGGACATTGTTCTTCTTCCCCTGTGGCACTTGATTTTTCGACATTTGTTGAGTCAGTTGATTTTCGGGTCACTCCACCTCCTGATCCGCCCATTGCTCGGCCCGCACTGCAGCCTCCTGTTTCTCCATGCCGACTCTGCCTATCTGAGTCCTCTTCTTCTCTTGACGCCTCATCTTCGTCCTCTCAAACAGACGATCCAGCTCCATCTTAGTTGCTCCGATTTTGCCATCATCTGCCTCACCTCCATCTTCATCTTCGGCACCGTCTCATCCCATGGTGACGCGGGCAAAGGCGGGCATTTACAGGCCTCGCCATCTTGCTGACCTGGCCTCCTTCCATTCCTCTTTGGTTCTTTCGGCTCTCTTGGCATCCTCTGAACCTAAAGGATTCAAATCTGCTGCTAAGAATCCAGGTTGGCTTGCTGCAATGAATGAGGAGATGCAAGCTCTTCGCAAAAATGATACTTGGGAACTTGTTCCTCGATCCTCCGGGACAAATGTTGTTGGATCTAAATGGGTATTTCGGACTAAATACCTCTCTGATGGTGCCATTAATCGTCTAAAAGCCCACCTGGTGGCTCAAGGTTTCACTCAACTTCCAGGCCTTGACTTTGATCGGACCTTTAGTCCAGTTGTTAAGGCAGCTACTATTCGTGTTGTCCTCTCTCTCGCTGTTCTTCGCAACTGGCCTCTACATCAATTAGATTTTAAGAATGCTTTTCTTAATGGTTATTTATCTACTGCTGTATATATGGAGCAGCCACCGGGTTTTGTTGATCCTCGCTTTCCTGAGCATGTGTTCCGCCTCAAGAAAGCTATCTATGGCCTTAAGCAGGCTCCCCTGGCTTGGTTTCAACGTTTCAGTGCCTTCTTATCTCGTCTTGGATTTTCGTGCAGCAAGGAGGATACTTCATTATTTGTCTTCAGTCGAGGTTCTGATCTTTTATATCTCCTCGTTTATGTTGACGACATTATGATTACTGGAAATAGTGCATCCTTAATTCAAAAGTTCTTGTCTCACATTCGTACACTACTTCCTTGGTCTTGAGGTGCATTATACTTCTGATGCATTTTTCTTAGTCAATCCAAGTATGCTTATGACATCTTAGCTCGTGCTAAGTTATTAGATTCTAAACCAGTATCTACACCTTTGGCTAGTGATATTACTCTCGTTCGTGATGGGGATCTCGTTTCTGATCATACTCTATATCGCTCATTGGTTGGAGCATTGCAGTACCTCACGATCACTCGTCCGGATTTGGCGTATGTTGTGAACTCAGTTAGCCAATTTCTTTAGTCTCCGACCATAGATCACTTTCAGGCAGTTAAGCGCATCTTACGATATGTCAAGGGCACTTTGTAATTTGGTCTCACCTTTCTCCATGGCCCGTCTCCTACTATTCTTGGATATTCTGATGCGGATTGGGCTCGTTGTGTGGAAACACGTCGCTCCACTTATGGCTACTCGATTTTTGTTGGTGACAAATTGGTGTCCTGGAGTGCTAAGAAGCAGCCAACTGTTGCTCGTTCAAGCAGTGAATCTGAGTATCGTGCCATGGCAAATGCGGCTGCTGAGTTAGTTTGGCTCACGCATTTGCTACGTGATCTTCATGTTTCTCCTTCATCATCTCCTGTTCTACTTTGTGACAACAAGAGTGCGATATTTTCGAGTCAAAACCCTGTGGCGCATAAGCGAGCAAAGCATACTGATATCGACTATCATTTTGTCCGAGAGCTGGTTATTGCTCGTAAACTTACTACGTCTTTTGTTCCTTTTCACTTACAGCTCGCTGATATTTTCACTAAGAGTCTCCCTCGTCCTCTGTTTGAGTTCTTTCGTTCCAAGCTGTGCGTTGGTTCGAATCCCACGCTTCGCTTGCGGAAGGGTGATAACCGAAATAAAAACAGTTAGTATAGATTATATATTTTCCTTGTATAGGTTTGATTTGATCAACTAAATTTAATCCTTTCCCTTGTAATCTGGGATTATAATTCTTGTAACCTTTATTTAATAGTGAATACCTGCTTCACCACTTTTACGGTGAATAAAATATTTCCTCACAAGGGCTATGAAATGTTCCAGCCAACTCCCATACAATGTTTTTCCCAAACAAGGCAAAAAGAAAAAAGAGAAAAGTGAAAGTACATGTGTTCAACAATGAATCATGACTATACTGGAAAAAAAGTATTACCAAATTCAAGTGAGATCACATGTGACATTAGCAAAATGACTGTTTCGATCAATTATATTATCCATTTTTTAGAAGAAAAAAAATCATGATCTTGTTTGTATTAAAAACGCATACACTAACTTTATAGATTTATCAAATCATGTCCAAAACTATTATCATTGTTCCCAAACGGCGACGTGACATGATTATTTATTTTCGTATCAATTTTAATTTTTTTTTTATTTTAAATATTTATAAGATAAAATGTACAATTACTTATTTTATCCGTGTCTTTTCTATTTTCTTTTTGTTTTTCTTTACTTTCTTCCTTTTTCTTTTTTTTCCCCTCCTTTTTTTCCAAGGTGAAGTATGTGTCCCAATTGAACTCACCGGCCCCACACTGTTTCACCATATTGAAGCATTAGAAATTTCAAAATATTTGCAAATCAAAAAACATCATCCCCTGCTCTCACACAATACAGAATTGCCCTAAATTTATATAACCCTGAAAGTGTCGAAAATCAATTACACAATTCAATAATGATCGGTGCACAAAAAATCCTAATGACCTCAATGCCTCCTTCAACTTCATATCTTTAAGATCAACCAAATGCGATCATCACCCGATTCAATAAGCCGTAATCGACAGTAAACTAATGAACTGACCGATTCAAGAACTCCAAGAATCGCTCAAAAATAAATATTAAAAACAAAAGTCTATTCTCACGAAAGCATTGTTAGATTATCAGCAAGAAGGACATTATCAGGAACCTGGAAAATGGGCTGGAGCAGCAATGAGAAAGAAAAAAAAAAGTGAGAGAGAGAGAGAGAGGGAGAGAAAAGGAAAATAAGTAAAGTGATAAAATAATAATGGAGGGATGAAATAGATAAGTGCCCTATTTCTTTTTACTGTAATATTTGAAAGTAAATCGAAATTGATATGAAAATATTTAATTATGTCACATCATGATAATTTTGGATGTTTTTATGTATTTGTCAATTTAGTGTAGGGTTTTAATACTTGACAATACTATGAGGACGCGGATATACGCAATCCGTTTTTTTATTTAGTTCACCTCATTAATTTTTTTTTACATTAAAATATCAAAATTATCCTTTAATTTAAATACTCAAATTTCATCTTATTCAACCTCCATCACCACCCTTCCACCGCCGCTACGGCCGCCGTCACGAGTTCTTTCGAAAATAAAATTTGAACATTAAGTCAACACATTAATTAACATCCTGGATACAAACATATGATAAATTAATTTTTCGAAAAAGAGGCGAAAAAAAAAAGACTGGTGCACTGGTGAACCCACGTTAAGTCAACAACTGAGTATTTGGTACGTGGCTAAAAATGGTGCTTCAATTTTCCCAAGACCCTAACAAACTTTTATCATCAAAATTGCTTCTAATCAGCAAAAGATATACACCGCCATATTACTATTTCTCTTTCTCTCGTCACCTTTGTACAAATCGCCCGACACCGCCAAAAAACTATTGTCTAAATACACATATTAAGAAAAGTACTAAAATAACTAATTAACCCATATTAATGATGACTCATCTCCATCTTTGCTCGTTAATCTCTCCCCTCGTAATCTTTTTGCTTTTTTAAAAGAAAAATATATATGCCCCTCCATATTCCTCCTTAAATTTTCAATTTTCAGTTAAATGAAATTGGTGTGTAAAATTTGATTCAATATTCAAAATTTTTAATGGAGTCAAAATTAAAATTTCCGCTTCTTCATTACCTACATACATACAAATTCACGAATAAAAATTTAAATATCAAAACACACATGGCTTATAGTTCCAATAATACTAATCCAAATAATAATTCTAAATTCTCATTTGACTTGAATATAACCCCAATAAATATAGAAAATTCAAATCATTCAAAACACACATGGCTTAGTTCCAATAATACTAATCCAAATAATAATTCTAAATTCTCATTTGACTTGAATATAACTCCAATAAATATAGAAAATTCAAATCATGAGAGACCGGGATTTTTATTGAATGAGTTTTCCAATAAAAATGGCGGTACATGCAAAATTGGTGGTATATGTGTAGAGAAGTGCGATCGTCGTTAATTCAAAAACAAGTAAAAATAAAGTTTTACAAACAGGGGTATGTGAGGGAGTTAAACAATATTATCTCTAAAATATCATTTAATTAGGAAAAAAATTTAAGAGTTTTAAATAGAGGGAGTAATCTTTTTCATTTTTTCTCTCTACTCCCCCTCTTATCCGTATAACAAGTGAATTTATTATTTTCTTATTTTTATTTCAAATAATATGAATTATAATTCTTACTTTCTATCAGAGGGACATAATAAGATTAGAATCGGCGGCGATGACCGCGGGGTGGCGGCGTCGGCAGGATAGTGGTAGTGAATGATTGAAGAAAATGAAGTATATTTTTTGAGTGTAAAATTTGAGGGATAATTTGAGTATATTTTCTAAAAATATACACGTGTTGTTCGCATAATGTCATAGGAGTAAGATATTTCAATATTAATCAATTATTCACATGCATTTCAATGCTTAATTTTGTCAAAAAAATGAAAAGGACAAGCATAAAACTTCTTGTGTATTCGCCGCCTAATGTCATAGAAGTGAAATATTTAAAAATTTATCAATTACTCACATGCGTTTCAATGTTTATTTTTGTCAAAGGAGGAAAAGGACAAGCATAATTTTTTATTTTTCTGTGCTTTTTATTTGCAAACTAGGTGTGGTGTGCGTACGCAATCTCTTTTGCATAAAAATGTGAGTTTGTTTCTTCACTTTCGGCACTATTCCCATAAACCGTCCAATCTTTTACTAAAAGGATAGAGAAAAACATTCCGACAATAAAATCTCAACAAACAAAATATAAGTTCCAATAAGTATCAAATAAAAAATTATAATTTATAATATATAATAAAAAGTAATAAATAAAAAATAAAATAGAAATCCATGATAATGTATAATAAAGTTTGAAATTTTGTATGAATATCTAGGAACATATAATCAAATTAATTAGTATCATGTATTATGTAGATCAAATAATATAAATTTAATAAAAGAAAAATGGGTAAATCACACTATTTGTTAACAGATTTTTTTTATATGCATATAAAAATACCTGTCAATTACATGATAGAAATATGGGTGTCAAAAATTATTTCAACTTGACAGAAATAACTTAATAAAATATCATTACTTACCGATACATACACATAAAACATAGCGTAACAGTGGAAATGACAGAAATAATTTAATGAATGATAATGTAATAATGACTTACAAACACATGCACAAGAAAAAATACACACACAAAAAAAAATAGCTTAACACGAAAAGCATAACACGTAGAAATGACATAAATAATTTAATGAATAATAATTGCTTACAGACACATAAACATAGAAAAAAAGTTAGCGTGACATGTGAAGTATAAACATTGAATTAGTAAAATGGGTGAATATAGTCTCTATGAGTATATTTGTTTCCCTTGTTAGTGATGCAATATTAGTTCTAAATACATATCGTAAAGTTGACGTGCAGAGATCTAAAGTTGTTGCTGACGAGTTTATTGACGGTTCTGTCCGTCAACATTGTCCGATTTCTTTGTAATATTTTTTTATTACAAAAATAAAATAAAATATTTTTATAGTACATAATACATCTACTAAAATATGTAAACAAATAAGTTTAATATATTTTTATTGAACAAGTACAAAAATTAAAATTAAAATCAAACTATTAGTTTAATTTATACGAAATTAAAAATGAACTTATTTTAAAACTCACTAACGAACCCGCTTACAAGCTAACGAGGTGAATACCATGAGACTTGAGTTTACTCGTTTATTAAACGAGATCGAAGGAGCTTTTATTAAGTCGGTTAGCAAATAACTCACAAACAGTTTGACTCGTTTACACCCTTAATTTCAACCCATCCGCCTCGCTGAACCGCTCAAATAATACATGACAATTAAAATCATGCAAATAAAATATCACATAATTAATAAATACACCTATTGTTATGCTTTTTGAAGTTTTAAAACTTCAAATTCGATTTTATTATTTATTTTTGTAACCTACACTTTTAATTTTGTAACACCCCCATAATGGTCATTATTTTTTCATATGACTCTTGAATTTCAAAAGACACTCTAACACTATAAATAATAGGAGTATCTAAGGGTCTAGCTAAGAACACAAAACACTTACAAGCATACAAATAAATTCTTGCATTCTTTATAGTATTTTGGGCAACGTGATAAGGTCTTGTTCTTTAGTTTTCTTGTGAACGTGCTCACAATAGAAGACACCGGCTGTGACTTTCTTGGGTTTTATCTTGAGGTAGTGGTGTGTCGTAAAAACCTGCACGAAAGGGAGGCCATCACGATCTTAGGACAGCGTCAAGTGGCGTGACTTTTACAGGTCAGCTTTCTTATATTTTATTTTATTTTATTTCAAATGATTTTCATACTTCATTTTATTTAATATATATTTACAAGTAATAAAAAAATTATAAATAAATAATTTTCTATAACAATCTAAGATCGTGAATGAAACATAATTCATTGTAGCAAATTTATGTTATTTGCATGAAATAGGATTTTATTATTTAAATTGTTTGTTTATAACCTTCTGTTACATATAGCATTTAGTAGTTGTAAATTTTCTTATTGATATAGAATATTTACATGCTAAAGAATAGCTTTCATTTCATTATTCACTAATTGAATCGATTTTATTACGTGATATTTTTATTTAATAATCGCAAAGTGAGTGTTCATTTTTAATTTGCTATTTAAATTGGATGCTATTATTATTATTATTATTATTATTATTATATATATATATATATATATATATTAGCATATTAAAATATTAGTTGAACTTATTTTATTTTATGTGCTTTAAATATTTTATGTGACATTGTGAATATTTGACTCCTACAGATTTTGTTTCTTATTCTTTTATTTGCCTGAAATAAAATCTCTAAATAAAATAATTAAAAAAATTGTGTAATGGCATCACATGAAGAAGCTAATAATATTAAACTTGAGAAGTTTGATGGGCTAAATTTTAAGAGATGGAAAAATCAAATGAAATATTGGTTAACTGTTCTAGGATTTATTGTTTTAGTTAAATTCATTGTTTTAGGATTTATTGGAAAAATATTGTTTTATTGATGGGCCAGATTCATTGTTTTAGTTAAATTCATGAATATGTCTTTTCATTTGCATGTATGCATGGAATTAAATGTTGATTCATGTATGAGATCTAGGTTCATTGTAGGCTATCATATAAATATCTTTGTAGTCTTTCATTTCAAATATGAGTTCATGAATTCGTGAGTATTTTATCAAGAAGAAGAAGAAAGCTTAAAGAGCACTACTTGTGTTATTGAGTGAGATACATACAAGAGATAGATTTTCTCCTCTTCACATAATTCTTTTAATTCCGCTGCAATATATTTTATTTGAACCCACATTTCGGGAAAATTTCATTTTTCGTACATTATGTTGGCCACTTTCCAAAAAAGGTACGTGATGTTGGCCAGCATCAAACTACATACATTAAGTTGGCAAATTTATCAAATTTGGTACAAAAAAAGCCCAATCGGGCTTTGATGCTTACATGGCATGATTTAATCATTTCTTATCATTTTTAATTTAAAAATTAATTTAAAAACTGATTTCTTATCATTTTCAATTTAAAATTAATTTAGAAATTTATCAAATTTGGTACAAAAAAAGCCCAATCGGGCTTTGATGCTTACATGGCATGATTTAATCATTTCTTATCATTTTTGATTTAAAAATTAATTTCTTATCATTTTAAAATTAATTTAAAAATTAATATAAAAATTAATTTCTTATCATTTTAAAATTAATTTAAAAATTAATTTTTAAATTAAAAATAATAAGAAATTAAATTAACTTTTGAATTAACTTTAAAATGAGAAGAAATTAATATTTAAATTAAAAATGATAAGAAATTAATTTTTAAATTAAATTAATTTTAAAATGATAAGAAATTAATTTTTTAATTAATTTATAAATTAATAATGATAAGAAATTAATTTTTATAATAATTTTTAAATTAAATTAATTTTTAAATTAATTTTAAAATGATAAGAAATTAATTTTTTAATTAATTTCTAAATTAAAAATGATAAGAAATTAATTTTTATAATAATTTTTAAATTAAATTAATTTTTAAATTAATTTTAAAATGATAAGAAATTAATTTTTAAATTTAAAATGATAAGAAATCAGTTTTCAAATTAATTTATAAATTAAATTAAATTTTAAATTAAAAATGATAAGAAATGATTAAATCATGCCATGTAAGCATCAAAGCCCGATTGTGCTTTTTTTGTACCAAATTTGATAAATTTGCCAACTTAATGTATGTAGTTTGATGATGGCCAATATCACGTACCTTTTCTGGAAAGTGGCCAACATAATGTACCAAAAATGAAATTATCCCCCCACATTTCCAACATATTTTAGTTTGTACCTATTCGAAGGATGTAATAGTCATTCAATTACTTATTTTAGCAAAAAATAAAAAGAACAAAGAAGTTTATCATTTACCATTTTGTTAATGAAATTATTATCTTTTTGCTAATTCTCCGCATGTCAATTACAACAATAGAACAAGACTGAAACACGACTCTAGAACAAGCAATAAAATGGGCCCTCGTGTTAATCTTGGTCCCCTTGGATATAATTCATAATTCTGTCCCTAGTCCCGGGTACTCCAAAAAATCCACTGCAAAACGGTCCAAAACACCATCAACTCTGTCATCGTCGTGGTCATCCTCGTCGCCTCGATCGCCTTCCTCACCCTTTTCAACCTTCTGGGGAGAAGCCCATATTGTTGATGGTAAAATCGCGTTCCGTGTTTTTTCTCTTGGACTCAACGCACTTTTTTATCTCTCTTTTAGTTGTGGTGCAAATTACGTTGGTCGCATGGGACATGCGGTCCTAAAAGCAGGTGGTGTGGATGGTGGTGAATAAGATGATGTGGGTTGCGTGTCACATGTGATGTCAGATTACTCATGCATTAATAGTTTCTTATTTTGGTGATACTAAGTTAGGGGTGGCAATTTAAGACACGCCACGATTGACCCGCACGAACACGACACGAAATTATAGGGTTTGGGCCAGGGCTTATCGGGTTCGGGTTAAAATTCGTGTTATTTTCGGGTCAACTCGGTAAAATCCGATAAGGCCTGTTATGGCCCGGTAAGTAAAAAGGTTGTATTTTTTATTTTTCACTATTAATTAAAAACATAAAATAAATACACTTCATTTTTAGTGCCCTGCCCGCTTTGTGATAATAATTGATATATAAAGAACTAGGGTTTTATTTATGTTCTTTCAGCCGCACGCTTGCTCAGAGTAGCAGCATCCCCCTCTCCTCAAATCCGAATTGGTCGCATCAGCAGCTCCCTCTCCTCAAATCCGAACTGGTCGCATCGCACTCCTTCGTTGCCCGCTTGCCCGCTTCCTTTGTTCACCAATTTTGCGAAGTTCGGACTCTGCGTATCTGCCGTTGCAGAGATCGATTCCGAGGACTATCAATTTACAATCACCAGCCTGTTTACGGTAAAACTTGTAAGTTTTTTAATCTTTAACCATTTTTTTTGATTATATGTCTATCTTAGTCTCGAATACGAACAAGATTGATGATGATTTTGGATTTCGAGTGCTTTGTAATTTAGTCGAATTGGAGATTATTGTTTGATTTTTGTTTGAGTTATAATTTTTTTTAATATATATACAAGGGCCCTTTATTTTCTTTTTCCCATGGCCGCCTAAAAGTTCAAGGCAGGCCCTGCACATTGTTTCAGTGTTGAAAATGCTACAATAGCTTTTCTTTCAACTATGGTTTTATGGTCTGATTCCCATGAAACGGTCGGTAGTTAACTATTGTGTTTCAGGCAAGCATTTATGTTCATGAGATCCCGTTAGTTAGGTATTAACTTCTTTCGGCTTTAATCTATGATATAATGTTTTCAAATAGTTCCAGCATAATGCCTTGGTCTATTGGTGGTAGCCTCGGGATTGAGAATAGGACTGTACCGCTAAACTCATTAGTATTCGTTTGTCGCAATCAAATTTGACATGTCTAGAAATTATGAATTCATAGTATAAATTATGAATTCATAGTATTTTACCTGGAGAGGTTAGGTTCATTATCCTTCACATTGTGACTTCCTGTTTGTTTTGATAATTAACAGAAAATTCAAATTAGAAACTATCTAAGAAATGCTAATTAGGAGCTTAACAAACAAAGATCAATAAGATTAATTAAATTGAGTTAAAAGACGAAAAGAAGAAGACAAGGGGATAATTAGAATTTCTAAAAAGAGTACCTGTGATTTGTGGGAGATGGTAATTTATTTCAAATTCGTCATTGTAAACGGAACTGACTCACGTAACTTTTGCTACTAGTAATGGTATTATTAGTGTTTTAATGGTAAAAAAAATTATATGCATAATGTACTATATGCGTTTTTTGGGTTTGCATCCTAACGTTTTTTTTAATTTAATGCATCTCGTACTTTACAAAATTTTGAAATTGCATCATGTACTATACAAAATTTAGAAAAAACTAATTTTATTAAATAAAAATTAGAATTTATTAAATAAATATGTAAACCATATTTTATCCTAACGTTTACCGGAACTAGTTTTATTAAATAAATAAAATTGATTATTTATTAAATAATAAATTCGGTGAGTTTGCATATTTAATAAAATATGCCGGAACTAGTTTTAAATAAATAATAAATTCGTCGGAACTCACCTAAAGTATACGGGTTTGAAAATATGCAACCTCACTCGCGAGACTAGGTGAGTTTCGGCGAGTTGGGGCGAGTTGGCTGGTCGGAGGATGCGCTTTCAGAATTTTGTGAAGTATAGTACATGATGGTTATAATCTTTTTCCCTTTTAATTTCTATGTTTGGCTATTTTTGCATTTTCTGTCGGAGGCAGTGTTGGGGAACACAAGAAAGTGCTATTGAGCAGTGAAATTTGCAGCAGGTTGCTTTTAGAGATTTGGAAGAAATAAGTGTTTTTTTGCCGTGAAAACGAAAGAGTTTGTTGTGTTTTCAAATATTAAAGAACTAGCGTGATATACAGTCGATTATATATTTTTTGAGAAATATATTTTGCATGATTTACAGTCGCAATAAAATAATTTATTGCTCGTCATTGTCTTGGTTTCATTAATTAATTTGTCGACGTCTCGTGAATATTGAATAGGTTGGAGGACGTTGATGTGGAAGAAGTCGAATGAAGATCGTTTGAAACCAAGAATGAAGAATTAAACTTTCTTTTTGTTATTTTGACTTTGATAATGACTTTATGCTTATTTAATATGTTATTTGGTATGCTTGGAGTTCAAGAAAATGTACCGTTATTGGGACTTGATACTTTTGTTCTTGATGAAACTTTATATGTATTTATTGGGTGTTATTGGAACTTGATACTTTTGTTCTTGATGAAAGTTTGTGTGTATTTATTAGGTGTAAGTAGAGTTTATTTATATGATTTAGGAAATCAGTCAAAAACTATCCTACTGCAGCCCACTGGTTGGAAAAAAAAAATGCATATCGTGCTTAACGTGTCGGGCCGAGATTTTCGGGTTCCAATCGTGTCGGTCTCGTGTTTTCATTTCAGGCCCGATAAGATTAATGGGTCATGCCCGTGCCAGATCTTATCGTGTCGGACCGTTATCGTGCTGGCCCGATAACAGCCCGACACGACCGATTTGCCACCCCTATACTAAGTCAAAAGGAAAAGATTATTGCTAATTGTTGCTCCTTGCATCTAATTTTATCTATAGTGATTGATCATTTTATTGAGGTTCAAAAGGATAATATTATAATTATAAGTATCTGATGATCATAATATTTTTTTTGTTTATAAGAACTAAAAGTATGAAATAATAAAAGTAGAGATAAAATTAGTAAACTAACATGTAATTCTTATTTGAAAAGTGAAAAAATAACATTAATTTTATCTTAAAAATATATAAATAAAAGATAAAATAAATTTATAAAATGCAATAGATAGAGGTAGTTCAAAATTTAAAAGAATTACTAAAGAAAAGAAAATTCTTACCAACAAGATATTCGTCACATGTGATCTCATGTGTACGTGGCTATGGACACTTCTTAAACCTATTCAACCTTATAAATATAAGCCTCAATGTTTTGTTTTTCTTACACAAGCAAACACTCATTCATATACATATATACACATACACACTCATTCTAAAGATATTAGCAACTGCATTTCTTATGTTGATGTTCATTTTTTCCACCGGTAAAGTCTTCATCATTTAACTCCATATTCACAGTTTTATCGTATAATCAGTCCCTTGAAGTTTTTAATAATTCCTCAATGTAACATGTAGTTTTGTAAAAATGCAATTTTCAGATATGATGTTAGATTTCGTGATAGATGTCAACAGACCTAACATCAACTGAACCTTCAGAAACAACAGCGGAAATAAATAAGTAAAACACAATAAATTAATTTCAGTTCGTAAGCAATCGTGCTTACGAACTTGGGTGTACAAACCCGAAAACTATATTACTTTTCAAACGTCCAGATCCAATTACAAAATGATAGAAAGTAATATACAAAAAATAACTTGTATCAAATAATTGATACACAAAATACTCGTCGCTTCTTCTTTAGTAGAACTCCTCCGTTGGTTACGCAACGTAGAGATTCTTCTAATTTTCCAGCAAAGCTCCAAGTGTGCCGTACGTGTTCTGCTTCAGAATATTCCTTGTGTTGTGTCCTTTGTTTTTGCGTCTTGGTCATATATATAAAACAAGACTCCAAGTCTTGTTAGACAAGTTAAAAAGTATTTAGGAAATTAAATAAAATTCTAGATTCCAACTAAGAAAGAAATGTAGAGTTCTAAAATACTTTGCGTACTAAAAAAGGCAAACTACAAACAAGAAAATTATTGTTGAAAATAATATTCCCAACAATCTCCCCCTTTTGCCTTTCTGGACAAAACAACCATGACGCAACCAAAATGTTCAATACTGAAAACAAACTGACTCCCCCTAATTTTAACTCCCCCTAAATAAGCAATAATAGAAAAATAAATTGTTCCATAAACAACCAAAAGCAAAAGAAACTAAGGAAAGCACAAAGAGAACTTAAACACCACGAGCCTTCTTTGCCCGTCGAGAGGACGAAGATGTCCCTTCACCATCAGCTTTCCTTTTCCGCAGCTTCTTCTTCACTTGCTTCAAAAACCTGTTTCTGAAGCGTATCTTCTTCCTCCTCTTAGCACTAGCCAAGTTCGCCAACACGGTGGCAGCCTCAGCATCAGAAACACCAACTCCAGTAGCATTGTCAGCACCATCCTTGTCGTCATGTCTAACTCCCCCTTTTTGTTCAGAAATCAAAAGGGCCTCAAAGAGGGAACCCCTCAATTCCAATAACTGAGCACGCTGACTATCAAGCTGGGCAATTTGGTTGTCAAGTAAGGCCACTTGAGCACGGACAACTGGAGCCATCAACTGTACCAAGTTGTCACTGGTGACAGGACTCGCAGAGGTGTCACCACGGGCATCACCAACTTGAACAGGTGCACTCCAGGGCAAATCAACAACGCGGGCTCCAGAGAGGTGCTGGCTCCTCAAGGTGAACCACTCCGCCTCACTAGTGAGGGAATCATCCGCGGAAGGCGTAAAGCCTTGGTTCTCCAAAATACTGTAAATCAAAGAGAGAAAACAGAGAGATGAGGAAAACTTAGAGGAGGCAAACCTTGTGACCATATCAAACACGAGCTGGCCGAAATTGAACTGGATCCCATTTCCAACTTTGAAAAGGAACTGAGCCTAAGGTCTGGTCAAAACAGTCGAATTCTTCGAGGGCACACAGTTGAAAATCGCCACCTTATGCAGAACCGAGTAAAGCGATGTCAATTTCGTGCTGGGCAATTGTTCACGCCAAGTGGTGAGCAGCCCACCAGATAAGAAACCAATAACCTTATCCATGTCATCAATAGTGGAGTCCCCTTGAAAGGCCTCAGTCCCATAAGCTTCATTAATCAAGTCAGGTGTGAAGGCATAAATCTGTCCGCGTACAAATACTTTCCCATAATTTGCGGAAGTATCCACAGCAACCGAGGGTAGAAGGTTGGAATAAAACTCCATAATGACATCCCGGACAAATGGCATGGCGATGGAGACAGTCGAATATAATCCCCTGTGCTCAAAGAAGGCAATTAAATTCTGACACTTGAACAATTCAACAGGGACTCGCCTCTCGTCAATCATGCCTCAGGCCTTGTAGACAAAGAAAAGGGCCTCGGCTTGGGAGGATAGGAATTTCTCAGAGAAAGGAGCTAGATCCTCTATCTCCACTTCATCAGAAACCGGGGCAATGTCAGCATCCTCAGCGAGTGGAGAATCTGGAGCTAGAGGGGGTAAAACTCGCAGTATCAGACCCTGGACTGGAGGGAGATACACCACCTGGAATGGGTGATGTCGGCTTTGGTGACAGATCACCAGTCCCATCATCAGCCTGCGGAACATTTTTAGCCAAAGAAACCCTGGACTTCTCCTTTCCTTTCTTCTTGGCAGCCTTCACAAAATTCACCAGGTGCACAAGAGGAATCTCATCTGAGTCATCAGGAGATTGTTCAAGAACAGTGTCAAAAGTCGGAGAAGTTGGAGGCGTAGATGAAACAGGAGGATCGGAAACAACAGGATTAACCGAACTGGATACTTCACCAGTGAAGAAATCCACTATTTCATAAGGTGGGCTAGAATACTGTTTTGCATGTAATTGTTGTGTTTTTCTCGTATTTTTAATTAGGTTTTTATTGTGGTTTTAACGGTCTTTATGTCGGTTATTTAGGTTTTTAAGTTGATTTCTTTAATCTTGTTGATTTTCTTATTTCTTGCTAACTTTATAATTTTAATGGGTTACTTGGTTCAATTACCTTGAGGTTTGGCATAATTCTTGGGTTTTTATGTATAAAATTTCTAATTTTAAAGGTGGAGAAAGTGAGGGCCAAAATACAAGCCAAGACGAGTCAGGACGTGCCAACTCAAGCCAAAAACTAGCTCCAAAATGCCAAAACGTTCTGGAATGGTTGTCAAGGCGAGCCAGGACAAGCCAGGACTCGCCAAGCGCACCTTGGCGTGAGTTGGCCCGAGCCAAGGCGCGCCTGCGCGCAGTTGCCCAGCAGCTGCCGAGTCCCGCCCGCACGCCTGACGATAACTGCGGCAGCCCTCGCGCACACCTGCGCGCTCCCGCGCGCAGCGCCCAGGCACGCTCGCGCAACCTCTCGCCAGCCTTCGCCCAGGCGAGCGCCAACCGTCGCCAGCCCTCGCCAAGCGTCGCCAGCCATCGCCAGCACTCGCCAAGCGTCGCCAGCCCTCGCCCACAAGCGCCCGCCCAGGCCTGCCGACCAACGCCCAGCGCCAGCGCCCACCTGCGCCCAGGCTCAGCCATGGTCGAGCCATCTCGAGCCAAATCAAGCCAAAATGTGCCAAAAAGCTAGCCAAGGGTCTAGGAAGGTGCCTCCGGGTCAAACTTGGTCAAACCCGGGAATTTCAAGCCTTTTTGGCTAATTTGGCCCATTTAAACCCAATTAAATTAGTATAAATAGACTACAACACTCATTTTTGTAAAACACCTCCTCCCAACCCAAGCTTGGGTTTGGGACTTAATTTCTCTCTCTAGATTTAATTTTCAAGCTTTGCCTTGGGTTTGTAAGCTCAAGAAGGATTCAAGTACTCCCTTGGATTTTTAATTCCTTGCAATTTCAATCAAGCTTTTAGATTCTCCCTTTAATTCTAGTAAGCTTTCTTTTAATTTCATGCTTTGTTCTTCATTTATTTTATACTTTTTGCCTTAGGTATTAGAAGTTGTACTTGATCTTGTGAATTGGCTATGAATCCTAGTTGAGTGACACATCTAGATCATAGATCAAGTCCTTGATTTGTTTAATTTCAAGTAATTTCATGTGTTTCGTGCATTTTTCTTCATTTCATGCTTTTTGTCTTAGCTACTTGAATTCATGATGAAACTTATGTATTGGCTATAGAATCTAGATGAGTGACACATCTAGATCATAGATCGGCTCTTGGATCATCTTGATTTTGAGTTTTTGCTATGCTTTATTTGCAATTTAATTTTCATGCTTAAATCCTAGATCTACTCTTTGTTGCTTGTTATTTTCTTTAAAGTTTTGAACTTTCTTGTTAATTTCAGTTTCCGTTGAACCAGGGGAGACTTTAATAGATGCTGGAGGATTCTTCTTGTCCGCAAGCTTCACAGTTTGCTTCCGGCATCCACGACCCTTTTTGGCAGCTGGGGGAGCAATTGAGGGCGCCAGAGCCATGACAGTCGCCGGAGGCACAAACTCCTCGTCATCTGAGTCAGTGGCAATGGTAGCATCATCGGTGAGATTCATGTGCTCGATCGGTACATTGCGATGTGGCCCAGCTTTGCTCTTAGGAATCTCCGTGGGGACAACCCCCGGAGGAATATTTCTCAGCCGCCGTGACCGCTTCAGGGTGGGATCACCGATGCGCCCAAAAGCCTCGGCAATAAACGGAAGATTAGGAGGGTTGTCGACATCAATCTCATTGCCAGGTTGATCGGGAAGGACCTGGGCCGAAGGAGTGGCGTCAGTCTGGTCTGAAATCGGTGATATGGCATGAGAGCTCGCCGGAGCGGAACCACTTGGTTCTTGAACAACTGGTGATGGGTGTCGGGCAAAAGCAACACCTATCTCCTCGCGGATGTCCAGCCCACCAAATCTCGGTAAAGTTGGAGCAACCTGTTCACCGGAGCGCTCAATTTCTGCCGAAAGTTCAGGAACCCTAGACCCTGAAGGAGAATTCGACATCCTGCAAACCCAAACAATACACACCACAAAGAGAAATAGAAACAAGAAATAACGAGAGGAATTTGAGTTTGAGAAGGAGTTCAACTTCACAGGAGAGAGAATCGAGGTGGGCCAAAACGGTAAGAAAAGCTCCCTTAAAAACATTAAAAAAAAAAAACTTACCGTTGGGGAGGAGAGAGAAACCACAAAAGAAGGGAATAGTATATTTACACAAATTACCCCACTAAAATACAACTAGGAAATATTACCCCCGGTAATATATATACTTTCTCAATAAAAAGCCCACTATCTCTCAATACAAGGAACCAAATCTCAATCTTAACTTCCCAAGAATCCCACTAAACCAAACCACCAAAAAGAAACCGAATATTGCTGTGGATTAAACCATTACCATGGAAATATTAAAGACACGTTCCAAGTGAAAATACAAGATTCGTATCCATCTCATAGTACCCTCCCAGCATACCCGATCTCAGCACCACTGGAACAACCAATAACCACATCCTCAACAAAAAATCAAGAGACGTGAGAATATGAAGTAAACAAGAGAAACAGAACACTCAGAAAACTGTCTAATTCAAAAAATATGAATGTCTTAAAATATGCCTAAAAGGATGACCTAGAAAGATAAAAGAATTCACATAAAGATTTTTAGAGATTTTGATCGGTGTTGCTTTTCATGACTGATGACATTGGTCCCAACATTGCATAAGGCGAACAAACCCCTTTACCCAAGTTAATGACAATGTCAAAATAGCTCAAAAGGTGAAAATTAAAGATCAGACCTTTAGTCCGGATTTTCTTCATCTTTTTAAAATTTGAAGAGAATTATTATATCTTCAGCAATTGCTGTTACACCTTTTGTTTTTGGATCTGGGAGAAAGCCAGTTTCTGCGGGAGAGTTTCACAATCACCATAGCAAAGAGGTTAGTTCTTTTTTCATCACTTTTATTACACAACATGACCTTATTTCTCTTTAAATCAGACTCAATGCATTTGAATTATGTATGGAGCAAAAATTAAAAATGCATGCAAAATATACAGATGTTATGACTGATGACATCTTTGGGTGTCATAACATCAAACATAACACGGACTAGACTATGCACATTCCGAGATCTCTTCTCAGACGAGAGAAGGTCTCAAGGTCTAATGCTTTTGTGAATATATCAGCGAGCTGGTTGTCTGTCCCTACATGTTCAAGACTTATTATCTTTCTCTCAACTAAGTCTCGGATGAAATGATACCTGATGTCAATGTGCTTTATACGAGAGTGCTGAACTGGATTTTTTGAGATGTCAATTGCACTCGTATTGTCACAAAGCACGGTCAAGATATTGTTATGGAGACCGTAGTCCTCAATCATCTGGTTCATCCAAAGGAGCTGCGTACATGCACTTCCTACTGCAATGTATTCGGCTTCGGCTATAGACAAAGAAATACAGTCTTGTTTCTTGCTATACCAAGAGATTAGATTACTCCCCAAAAAGAAACAACCCCCTGTAGTACTTTTCCTATCAACTACATCCCCAGACCAATCTGAGTCCGTATAACCTACCAATTCAGTGCACGTTTCTTTAGTATACCATAACCCTAAATCACTAGTTCCCGACACATATCGAATTATTCTTTTAACAGCCTTCAAATGTGATCCTTAGGGTTAGCTTGATATCTTGCACACAAGCACACACTATACATGATGTCTGGCCTGCTGGCAGTTAAATAAAGAAGACTACCAATCATGCTGATATAAAGGGTGTTGTCAACACCAAACCCAACATCGTCTCTCGACATTTTCTTATCTTTACCCAGAGATGTTCTCTTAGGTTTATCACCTGTTAAACCAAATTTTTGGACCAGGTTCTTAGCATATTTGGTTTGTGAAAGAAAAACTCCATCATCAAGTTGTTTAATTTGTAAGCCAAGAAAATATGAAAGACCACCTTGCATACTCATTTCGAAAGTGTCTGACATTCGAACAACGAAATCCTTCACCATCTGTTCGTTAGTCGAACCAAAAATAATATCATCCACATAAATTTGGACAATAAGAATGTGTTTATGGGATTTGAGCAGAAACAAGGTCTTGTCAACCTCACCTCGTTTAAAATTTAAAAATAGTAGATGTTGAGTTATCCTCTCATACCAAGCCCTTGGAGCTTGCTTTAAACCATACAAGGCCTTTTTAAGTTTTAAAACAAAATTTGGGTTGTGAGGGTCCACAAACCCTTTGGGTTGCTCAACATATACTTCCTCGCTCAAAACACCATTCAAAAATGCACTTTTAATGTCCATTTTATGTAGTGAAATTTCTAAATGGCAAGCAACTGCAAGAAGTAATCTTACCGATTCTATACGTGCAACCGGTGCAAATGTCTCGTCAAAGTCGATACCCTCAATTTGAGTGTATCCTTGCACTACCAACCTTGCTTTGTTTCGAATGATGTTCCCAGCTTCATCCGTTTTATTTTTAAATATCCACTTCATTCCAGTGACATGAGTATTCTCTGGGCGAGGGACCAGGTCCCACACATCATTCTTTGCAAATTGGTCCAGCTCCTCTTGCATTGCTTTAATCCAAAATTCACTCTTCAATGCATCCTCCACTCGTTTCGACTCTGTCTCAGCAAGAAACAAGGTTTCTCGAATTTGAGAACAATTAGTGGATAAACAGACATACATTACCATCTCCTTGAAGTCTATCTGTCTTTTCCTCGTACTCCTCTGATCAAGATCACCAATTATCTGCCCGGTTGGATGATTCTTTTGAATTCTTGAAGGAATATCTCTTTAATAGAGATCAATTTGATTTTCAGGGTTCTCATCTTCTGAATCTGAATCAGACTCAGGAATCACCGGGGAAGGGGTTGAAACTGGCGTCTGCTCTCCAGTGTTATTGCTCTCAGTTTCTTCCCGAGACAGTGTTAGGTTCAGTGATATGTCATCAGACCCGTCATCACCTGCAGCAGCAGCTTCTGTACCTGCATGATCATCTAAACCATCCACAACAAATTGAGGACTCTGATCTTAAATCATGTCATTGTCCTCCGCAGGTTTTACTCCACTAGTTGTATCATCAAATTTCACATTTACTGACTCCATCATGCAACGTGTCCTAAGATTAAAAACTCGATATGCATGACTATTTTGAGAGTACCCCATAAGAACACATTTATCACTTTTTGAATCGAGTTTTGAGAGATATCCCCTATCATTCAGGACATAACACACACACCCAAAAATGTGAAAATAGCTTAAGTTAGGTTTCTTGCTAAACAACAACTCGTAGGGGGTGACATGTGATCCTGGTCTAAAGTAAACTCTATTGATGGTGTGACAAGCTGTGTTCATGGCTTCTGCCCAGAACCTTTTTGCAATACCATTAGAAATCAACATGGTTCTAGTCATCTCCGCCAGAGATCTGTTCTTTCGTTCAACTATACCATTTTAATGAGGGGTAACGGGAGAAGAAAATTCATGAGTATTTCCCTTTTTAGAGCAAAGGTTTAAAAATGATTTATTTTCGAATTTCTTTCCATAATCTGTTCTGATTCTACCTATATTCGCTCCAAAACGCACACACAATTTCTTAACAAGTTTTTTAAAAAACACAAATGTTTCCGATTTTTCTTTTAAAAATTCGATCCATGTATATCTAGAAAAATCATCGACAATAACTAAAACATACCTTTTACCTCCGAGACTCTCCACTTCAAGTGGTCCCATGAGGTCCATATGCATGAGTTCAAAGCAATTGGATGTGGTAAGGCTCTGGACATATGGGTGTGGTACTTTAACTTGCTTCCCTTTTTGTCATGCTTCACAAATAGGGGTGATCTTCGTGTTGAGTTTTGGCAATCCGTTCACAGCGTCTTTCTTTACAAGCCTCTCCAACATTTTGTAGTTAACGTGTCCGAGTTTTTAATGCCATACCTCGGCATCACTCAGCTGGGACAACTTACAAAACACGTCTTCATTTATTTGATAGCAGTTGTCGGACGTTCTCTGGCCAGTGAGAATGCAGGCACTTTCTTCATCATAGACCTCGCATATTTCTCGTGTGAATTTGACGTTAAAGCCTCCATCACACAACTAACTAATGCTTATAAAATTGACAGTCAGCCCTTCCACAAGTAACACATTTTCCAGTTTGGCAATCCCTGAAACATGGAATGTTCCTTGACCAATAATTTGTCCATTTGCTCCTCCACCATATTTGACCTTTCCTCCTTTGAATTTTACGATGTTCGACAGAAGTTCTTCGGATCTAGTCATGTGTTTGGAGAATCCACTATCAAAGTACCAAGCTCCAGGAACGTGGGATTTTAAAGAAGTGTACATCATGTTACACTTGATCTCTCCCTTTCTTACCCAGACTCATTTCAACTTGGTGTTGCCTTTGGTGTTGTCAACTTGAGTGACATCACGAGTCCCATCATCTTGATTAATCCTCTGAAAAGGACTTTTCTTCCCAGTTCTCTTCCAGTAGAAGGGACGAATGTGTTCATGATCTCCACAGTGATGAAAAATAAACTGCCTTCTTCTCTTCTTATGGCGCTTGACAGATTCTTGGTTGTGGCTAACTTGATGAGATTGTTGTTCCGGCTTGTAACTAATTCCGTGCCTTGAAGTTTCTGGGTACGACATCTCCAGAATTTCATCCAACTTCGCCTTTCCCTTATTGAGGTTTGAAATTGTATCTTGAACCTTTTTTAGCTCAGCCCTTACTCGTTCCAATTCTGAATCTTTTCTTGTAAGAGATGTTTCCAACCGGGTTATGATCTTCACTTGATCTTCTATCTCATGAGTAAGCTTTTCAACTTTGATCGTAAGGGATTTCACTTTCAGAACCTGATTTCCCCACTTGGAGAACAGTTCATCATACTCTACACACAGCTTTTTATATTCGTCGTGAATATTTTCAACCTCTGCATTCAGACACAGGGTGTTGGAATTGATGTTGTGAACTCGAAAGTCATCATCCCAGGCAACATGAGCAAAAAGAGCAGGTACTGACTCAGGTGAGTAAGAGTAGCTTCCATCTTCATCAAACTCCTTTGAGATGAGACTCTTCTTCCTTAACGTATTTGCACATTCATTTTTGTAATGCCCCCAACCTTTGCACTCATGATATTGGATTTCGCTGAGTGGCTTGGAAGAAGTTTCAGTCTTTAAATCAGAAGAAGAGGGCTGGGAATTGGATAACTTTCTCACAGAAGACTTCGGAGGTGATGTCTCCATCATGGAATTTGATGCTTTCCCTCCAATGTTGTTCTTTCTCCTTAAGTAGCGATTGGATTTTTGAGTAATAAGTGACACTTCTTCCTCTCCAAGTGTGGTTCTTTCAAATTTGTCAAAGAGCTCTCTCCAGTCAGTATCTCATCTTCATCTTTAGAGTTAACATCGGAGGTGAGAGCAACATTCTTCTCCTTCGAGTGAGAGTCTATATGCTCCATCTCATATGTTTTGAGAGTTCCGACCAACTCATCATAGACCAGTTTGTCAGTATCTTTGGATTCCTCAATGACAACCACTTTCATATTGAACTTCTTCGAAACATATCTCAGAAGTTTTCCTATAAGGTGTGCATTGGACATGGGTTCGCCAAGGTTTCCAATTTCATTTGCTATGTCAGAGAGTCTCATGGCATACTCCACAACCGACTCTTTGTCATCCATTCTCATGGTCTCGAACGTTGTGGTGACCATTCTCAGGCGAGATTTCTTCACACTTGCAGTCCCTTCGCATACCCTTTGAAGGGCATCCCATGCTTCTTTCGCAGACTCACAATTCTTGATCACTTTGTAGTAGTTTGTATCGACATAGCTGCACAGGGTATTAATGGTCTTAGAGTTCTAGCTTGAAATGGCAACTTTATTGTCCGTCCAGTCTTCTTCTCTCTTAAATACGGAGTCACCGTCACCATCAGCAGCAACACGAGGTTTCTCCCATCCAACAAGAATGGATCTCCAAGCTCGTTCATCGATGTTTTTGATGTGCCACCGCATCCTCTGTTTCCAGAGAGAGTAGTTCTCTCCATTTAAGATTGGGGGTCTTGGATTACCTTGAGCGTCCATTAAGTCAAATCTACAAAATAAGGATCGAAATACTTAAAGTTAAGTATCCTGCTCTGGTGCCAATTGTAGTTTTGTAGAAATGCAGTTTTCAAATATGATGTTAGGTTTCGTGATAGATGTCACCAGACCTAACATCAACTGAACCTTCAGAAACAGCAGCGGCAATAAATAAGTAAAACACAATAAATTAATTTCAGTTCGTAAGCAATCGTGCTTACGAACTTGGGTGTACAAATTCGAAAACTATATTACTTTTCAAACGTTCAGATCCAATTACAAAATGATAGAAAGTAATATACGAAAAACAACTTGTATCAAACAATTGATACACAAAATACTCGTCGCTTCTTCTTTAGTAGAATTCCTCCGTTGGTTACGCAACGTAGAGATCCTTCTAATTTTCCAACAAAGCTTCGAGTGTGCCGTACGTGTTCTACTTCAGAATATTCCTTGCGTTGTGTCCTTTGTTTTTGCGTCTTGGTCATATATATATATAACAAGACTCCAAGTCTTGTTAGACAAGTTAAAAAGTATTTAGGAAACTAAATAAAATCCTAAACTTCAACTAAAAAAGAAATCTAGAGTTCTAAAATACTTTGAGTTCTAAGAAAGGCAAACTACAAATAAGGAAATTATTGTTGAAAATAATATTCCCAACATAATATTGTGGTGCTACCAATAGTAGTTTACAAAAATACACGCGCATGATTTGAAAAGCTAAATTATTTTTTCTATTTTATATCAAATAAAAAAACACTAACATTTGATTTTTGGGAACATAATAACAATAATTAAATTAGGTCTGAACTCACTAATTCCTCATCGGATTCATCACCAAAGCAACTTAATATAGTCCAACATGCAATGACTTAAATGACAAAATATAATTGCATCACATTACGAAATTTGAATATCCAAATCACAATGTCGCAATACATTATATATTTATCTTCATTAGGAATGGTGGCCGAAGCAAAGGAGTGCGAGTCACTGAGCCAGAAATTCAAGGGAGTTTGCTTCATGTCCGGCCACAGCAACTGTGCCGAGATTTGCGAAACTGAGGGATTTACGGGCGGCAAGTGCGAAGGCATACGCCGTCGTTGTTTCTGCACTAAACCCTGCTAATTAAGTTTCTCAATCAGAGTTACAATCAATAACTAATTACTACTCCATCATATATAGGGTTATACTTATAGGTAGTAACTAATCAACTATGGATTAATTTGGTGTTTTGATGTTACTCGTCCCCTTTTGATTTTAGAATAAAACTGTTCTTCTTTTGTTTCGCTGTATTTTAATAAAGAGTCTATTTGAGAGACTGCTTTTTTTTTTTTCTTCTACTATGTGACGCATATTCAAGTTTTATTGGTCCATTGATTTAGTATGATCATTTTTACCGAAATTTCAAGGTTTATAATTTGAGATTCTCAATGTTCATGTGATATCATTTATGAGTTTGGGTATTGGCATTGACGCGTTAGTGCGGAGAGATGAACTGAGTATTCAATAGTTTGCGTGGGTTGAAAGGACAAAGTGAAAAATCAAATCGAAAAATGGATTGGGAAATGATGATATTGGATGTGATATTTTTGTTTAGAAATAAAGATGAGTACAATGGAAAAAAAAAATTCTATTGTAGGTCAGTTTTTAGAGTTAAACTATAATAATAATAATATAATTGAATAATACTGAATAAGTTTAGATATTCATGTAATAATTAATAAAGTTGTGAAAGGAATAAAAAAAAATTAAATACCAAATGAAATAATAATATAATTTTCAAAATAAATGAAAGGGTGGAATAAAATCAAAAGACTCCATAATTTTTTGTGAAACGCTTGTAATATTAGCATTTGAGATAAGCTCACGCTTTCCAAATAAGTTCATCCATCCAAATAAGACTTATTTGAATACAATGCGCTTATAAACTCTCTAAATAAGTTATAAGTTAGTCCATTATACTTACCAAACATATACATAGTCACGCCATGTCAGCAACTTATTCAAAAAACAATAAAAATGAGTCTTTTTTATGGGACTTTATCGGTTCAAGACCTAAAAGATGAGTTAACTATCAATTAGGGAACGAAAGATAAATCTTCTCAATACAGGACTCGAATCATGTTAATCTATCAACATAAGACCTAAAATTAAGCCCAAAAAAGAAAAAAAAAACTTAACGGAGACCGATGAGGTTTGTCTTATCAATTAAAAATCTCAAAATTCAGTTAAGAATAGAAAATTGAGTTTTTGTAACAAAGTTAAATTTTAGGTATTATATTGATAGATTAAGATGATTCGGGTTCTGAATTGATATGATTTAGCATTTTTATATTAAATTTTAACTTATATCGCCATGTGTGCAATTTTGGCCAAAATTGAAATAATTGGGGAAATTTGTACTCAAATCGGCCTAAATTTATGGGACTAAAATTGATTAATCACATTTGAGTGAGATTAGTTTTAAAACCCTTATATAATTTTAAGACTAATTTTAGGATTTTTTTTCCATCCATCTCTCTCATCGAAAAATCACTAATCAATCAAAATCGCATCTTGAACATTGAGATCGGCAATCAGAGTGTGTGAGGTTGGAGCAACTACTAGTGGATCATGTGAGCTACTGGTGGACCGAGGATCAAGTGATGATGTGACTCTTTGAATGCACATTGAAGGATCGGGTAAGAATATGGTTGATAAATTTAGAACCCGATTCCTTGAAAACATGGGACGAGGTCTATGGTCGGTTCATTGAGATGTTCTATTCCCCTCAATCTGAACCTCGGGATCAATAATGAAGCGATCAATGGACCCTATCTACAAATCCTTATAATCCAAGTCACAATGATCCCTATGATCCACCCGATCACTACGATCCTAGTTTTAGCCATCATGCCCCGCCGCATGATTCCTACCATCCGAGCTATAATGATCCCTATGCCCCGCTTCAATATTTTTAAAATCTAGGCTTTAACCCCTCATACACTCCACTCGCCTCCAATTCTATTTGCACGAGGCATTATTTGTATGCTCCACCTAGTTCTTATTCTCCAAACTATGATCCGTACGCTCTACCCACGTCAAATTCCTATGATCTGAGTTTTGAGCCTTATGTGTCCCCCCCCCCCCCCAATGTCATGATTCGAGACATAAGGATTCATATGCTTCTCGTGTATCATATTCTTATAATTCGAGCTATGATTATTATCCTCTTTGTCTCCTTCTTGTAACAATCCATGCTATGATCATCAAACCCCACCCACTTCAACCATAAACGTTCATGAGACTCGAGATGAGGTAAAATCGCTTCGTCTTGATGAGGTGTTAATTTTGGTGTAGTGGAGCCGACTTCGGTTGTTAGCAATCTAAGATTAAATGTTTTTCTAGAGGAGGTGTGTAAGGAATTGAGTCTTGATATTGAGTTTTGGGAGCATGCAATACCTCTCTTGTGCTTTTTAATGAAATTATGGACGAGAATGTAGGGGTGTTTCTCATGGAATCATAGTGGATATTGAGAAATTGAGCTTACTCATGCTTGTGAGGATGACAAAGTTGTTCCAGTTGTAGAGGAAGTTGAGATTTTCAAGCATCATTTAGCACCGCCTGATGCATTTTATTGAAGCTTAACTTTGAGGTGGTGGATGAAGTTGTTGAGGTTGAGCTTGGTTCCTCTCTTTTGTGCTCGGATAATTCCTTGTTTGATTTTGAGGGTGAGGATTTAACACTAGTAGAGGTGGAAGAGTTTATCGATTATTCTCGTTTTAGGCCTCTGAAGTCCGTTGAGGCTCATGTCTTGGCTCATGGTTTTTCTTTTCCAACCATCCCGACATGTGAGCCCATAGTTGAGGTAGAATTGATCACGGCATTCAAGCGGCCCGACGATGAGTTCTTATGCTCGACGGACATTTTTGTCCTTCCTATAGTTGAGCATTTTTCTTTTTTCGCTGGATGTGCCGATCTTTTCTCAGTAATCGACTACTCATTTTTTGATCGCCCAATCAAGTTGAAGCTTTCGTTTCTCCCATCTTTATACTTGCTTGCTTTGCCCACCTTCGTATACTACTCTTCTTTTTAGAATACACAAATACATGGCACGATTATTATCTTTTCTTGGATCCCGGATGACATCGCTCGTATGCATCATGAAACTATAGACGTTAACAAGCGCTTCTTGGGAGGCAACCCAAGTTTCCACTTTTCAATTCCTTTCTTTTTAAAATTTTGGAGAATTAGTCGAGATTAGAGGTCCGTTTGTATGATTGGGGCCAATTTTTTAAGAATCGGACTTTTTCTTGAGAACCGATGGAAAAAGAGTGAAAACAAGGCTCCGTTGATCGCTCGTCTATCGACGTAAGGGCCCCGTCGACTGCCGTTCTATCGATGGTTGATCGACACAAATTTTCTAGACTACCATTGATCGATGCATGATCGACGAGCACACAGTCCGTCCCACCCCAACCCGCATATCTTGACCCATCTCAGCCCAGCCGACTTGAAAAAAAAAGAGTACAAAATATTTTTTTCTTTCTTTATACCTTATTTTCCAAATTAAAAGTACAGACAAATTAGAAATTTTCAAAAATCACAAAAATATTTCTCTTTTGTACATTTTGATGGTTTTCTTTTATGTTCGAGTTTTTTGTGTTCATTTTACCCCACTTACCCCTTTTTGTAGGTTCATCTTGTCTCGACCGCCCCGTGGATCTCGCCTCACACTCGACACATCATCCCGAGCGCGATTATAGGGACATATCTCTCTCCCTTAACTTTTACCACATTTATTCTTGTTTTATGTGCAATGAGGGAAATATATGGTTTAAGTATCGGAGGATTTTGTCCTTGTTTAGTAATTTCTTTCATATGCTTACTTATGGATATGATTTGAGTCATTTGGATTGATATTGGTTGTAACCTTGGCGAAGTGATGCGGTTAGATGCTTCGATTAGGTTGTTTAGAGTTTCATTCAACATTAGTGTAATTCATGGGGAATGAAGTGTATGGAACCTGTGAAGTATATTGGCTTTGATCCATTTGTCTAATCTATTTCGAGAATCAAATACTCCTTACAAGAACTATTTTCAAATGCACTCGATAGAAGTTTTTATAAATTTTTTGTTTTATTTTTGAAGACGTCAAAAGCTCCACGTGCTTATCGAAAAATATTGTAAGTTGCAATTAGCAACAAGTGATCGGAGTCAAGGAACTCTCGGTCTTCTGTTGTAAATATCATATTCGCCTAGTATCTCGCCTCTACGGGTACTACCAAAAAATAAAAAATTAAATTAAAAAAAAAAGTACAAGAAGTGAAACCCTTGTACAAGTGATATGTATATAATAAGTTGTGCAGCACTTGTACGCATTTTTTATTATTATTTTTTCAAAAATATTGTTAAAGAGGTGCATAGATGATTAGGTTAGTAGGATGCCGACCTAGTGGTTTGAGGTGAATAGATCTTGGCCGAGACATGGATGGGGGACGTGCATGAAGGGCAACTCGTTACTATTAGGCGTCCGGGAGGGAGTCTATATCTCTTAAGTCAATGTATCGTGCCATCCTTTTAGTAGAGTTTCTAATTGGTTTAATGTATAACTCCCAAATCATTTGAATGCATTAGTTTCAGGTTCATCGAGGGTTAGATTCTTTTTATCTACGTTTAGAATCGGTTTTGATTGTGGACAAGTAAAAAGCTAAGTGTAGGGGAGTTTATTTGTACATATTTGTATGTGTTTTTCATATATTTTTGTGTTTTGTTTTGTTTTGTGTGCTTTAGTCGGGTTTGAGTTGTATTTTGTCTCGTTTTTCTTTGTTTTTTATTTTTGTAGCTATTGTCATATTTTTAGTATTTTTCGTGTTTTTGTCATATTTTTGTAGACTTTTGTGTTATTTTGTTTTACTTGGTTTTAGGATAGTTAAGCAAGCCCAAGCGCGTTCCCGAGAATCACAACCGGCTCGATTTGATGAAATGACAATCCGAGCCCATGAAGTACAGTCATTGATCAACGCCTAATCAATGTAGCATTTTCGCTTGCATTGACTGCACTACGTTGACCGACCAGTCGAGAATCACCCAGCACCGTCGATCGACGCACCATCGACACACGACCACTTTCTCACCGTCGATAGCATGCGTCGATCGACACCATATTGACGGTAGAGAAATTGTCGAGAAATGGCTGATCAATGGTTGATAGACGGAAGGATGTTTTCGGACTTCTTTGGGAAATTTTATCATTATTCTCCCACTTTCACTACATATATAACCACACCCTTCCCAACTGAAAAGAGCCTTCGGAACCTCTAAGGTTCGGAAGCCCAAGCTTGCCTTATCCTCTTTTTCAACCTTTTCTCTCCTTCAATTCTAAAAGCCTTAGTTAGCTTAGGTAGTAGAACTTTAGTTTAGTAGTTAGTTAGTTCAATTAGTGTGTGGAGAATTTTAATGTGGTGTGGTATAATATTTGCTCTTTTGGATTTTAAGACTTGAAAAATATTGTCTACATTAGGGTAATTTGTAATTGTTGTTCTCTTGTATTTTCCTTGCAATTTCTATGAATGTTTGAAACTATTTACTTTCTTATGTATGGTTTGTAGTTGGAATGTTTTAGCTTTTCTTGTGTTGTTAATGAACCTTTCAATTCCACCATTGTTGCCTTCTTGTTACTTTTCAAGCTTTTCACCTCTTTTGGCATAATTTAGGTAGTTAGTAATGTAGAGCAAGCGGGTTTAGCCATATTTAGTTTGTAGTTGACTTGTAGTATAGAGTAGATTTGTAGGTTAGTGGATGTGTAGGATTAGCTTGTTTAGTTTATCCAAGATTAATTTAAATGTATTTTCCCTCCCATGCTTGTGTTAATTTACTTGTGCTTTTAATTATGAATTTATGATTTTACTAGTTTGGATTATGAATTTCCTAATTGGTTTAATTATGTTCATACTTGCACTTAGTTTATGTTATCGTATTTCTTGGTGTTTCTAGGTTAGAATTAATGGGTTTAGGATCTAAATGAGTTTAGAACTATCAATTGGTAATAATCGGATATTTAATTGAGAATTGGGATTGACAACCCCAAACTGTAGCTTAGTTGTTCGATAAATTACCAATTGACCATGGAAACGAGTTTAGGACCCTGGACCATCGTTTTATTGATCTTTTAAAAGTCATTCATTTCATTTTCCATCGTTTAAATTATCATCTTAGTTTTTAAAAACTCAAAATCTCAAAATTTGATCGTGTGTTTAGCGTAGTTTTTCTTTATTTTCTTTTTTGTGATTCAAACACGAAGACCACTTTCAATTAGTCTTTCTCATAAACTTATACTTGAGTCACCTCACTGCACTACGATCGACCCCGTTCTCTTGCGCGCAATCCTCAAATATTTGTTAGAAATATCCTGCGTTTGAGATCACTTCAGTGACGACTACTAATTGAGGGACTACCGTAATGGTTGCTCGTGACCGAATTATGTTGTGTTTGTGTATGTTTCTTTCCTTCCTGTGTGTAGGTCGGTTGATGGCTTAACTCATAGGCCTTTATTGTAGTTTGAGGTTTACTCGTGTCTGATTTGGGGTTATTTGGGATGTGTTTGGTTTCTTTAGGGGTATTTGGGATGTCCGGTTCGAAGGTATTTGGGATGTGTTTGATTTTTTAGGGATATTTAGGATGTCCGGTTTGGGGGTATTCGGGATGTGTTTAATTCATAGTCACTGTGAACAGAACCCATGTCTCCCATCGTAGGGAGTCCTAGTTTCGGTGATGTAACTAGTGTTTGGTTCTATATAGTCGGTTAGGTCACTAGAGGCAAGGTTGTTGGCTTTCATACCGTGCATGCTGCCAATAGTCAATGTCTCAAATGTTGTTGTTTGTTATTTATTTGTTGTGGTGATGTTTGTGTCTTTTTTGGACCATCCGCATCGATGGATCCCCTTATTTTACCTGGATATCGCTCTTGTCTCCAGGATGATATGTGGCTATTTAGCCTCCAGTTGTAACTTTTTTGAGTTTTTTTACATAAATCTATCATTTTGAAAAAAAAGACTAATGTCTTGTTATGATAATTACTAAATGTGATAATATTATTACTAGTTGGTAATTCTATCCCTTATTGTGTAATTTTTGAAAATATAATTGTTGCAAATGTAAACTATGATTATCGTGCTATAAGAAATAGTTGAGTTGACAATCATTAAAAACATAGTTGAATCTCAAAAAAAAAAGAAAAAAAAAAAAAAAAGCTTACTTTGAATTGGTAAGCATTCAAAACAAGTTCGATGTCCAGTAATTAGTATTATTGAATGTGATAATTTTATTACTATACATGATAATTTTAATATTTGTGGATAATCTCAAAACAAACACAATTGCTACAAAATATTGTGGTTATAATATATATATATATATATATATATATATATATATATATATATATATATATATGCCCCTAATGTTTGGGTGTGAGTGCATATATGACTCTAAAATATTTTTAGGGGAAAATAAGCACAAAAGTCATGTTTGTATTAAGATTTAGAACCTTCAATTAACTAAAGTCTTTTTCTTAACCCTCAAATAAAGTCTTATTTTATTTATTTTTAATTAAAAATAAAAATAATAGAAAGAAAATGTTGCAAAATCTGTTATTTAATTTAATTTCTAATTAAAAATAAAAATAACAGAAATAAAAGTGTTTCAAAATCTTTATCTTATTTTATTTAATTTTTAATTAAAAAAGGTTAACAAAAAGAGAAATGTTGCAAAATTTGTTTTATTTAATTTAATTTTTAATTAAAGAGAAAAGAATAACAAAAATGAAAGTGTTGCAAAATTACAAAAATAAAAGTGTTGCAAACTTTGTCTTTATTTTATTTAATTTTTAATTAAAATAATAAAAATAAAAATATTGCAAAATATCAAACTTTTTTGCTGAATGGCTTCTCACTATTCTATTTCTCAATCAATTATATTTCTCCTTCTAATAGTTTGATCGTCAGTCATTATCTTTCCATCTCGATTTGTCAGATGCTTGGATTAGTTTTTTTTAGCAAAAAATAAATATTTTTCTATTAACCATCAGCTATAAAAAAGAAAAATAAGAAACTTGATTGTTTTAGATTGAGATTAAAGAATTGATTAAGTGAGTCAAATTTGTCGATTATATATTTATAAAGGTGAGATTAATTTTTTATATGCAATTTTATTCTTCTTTTTTTTTTCCTTATAGTTGAGCCATAATATGTTGTTTTTAGAAATTTTTTCTTTTTCAAGTATAGTTTTTCAATTGTAGGGTTCTTTTTTCATATATTTTTCTTTAGAGGTCATAAATCTTAATAAAACATGTCTTTTGTGTTTATTTGCCCCTAAACATACTAGGGTTATTTTTCACCTATAGCCAAATATTAGGGTCATTTTTCCTATATATAATGTGGTTAGTGCTCATAGAAATATAATTATTAATTGTGATAATTTTATTAATGAGTAATTAGTGTTGTTAAAGAACCGAATCTAAGGATTTCAAGTTCATTCGTTTAATAGTTGAGTAAATATTTGTGTTCGTGTTCGTTAAATTAATTTTTTGTGCATTTCGAGTTCATTCGTATTCGACTTGGTTAATTGAACGACTCTTAGATTTGTTTGATATATCAAGTTCAAATTGCTCGAACTATGTTCTCATTTAAATTTCTGTTTTATAAAATAAAAATATATAGTAAATATAAATAAATAACTATATGTGTATGTGTGTGTTCGTGAACGCTCGATAAATGTTCGCGAACTTACTTGTGTTTATTTGATTATTAAAATAGCCTAATTTTCTATGCGACCTTTGACTCAATTATTAAATAAACAAGTTTTAAACGAATTTCGAACGAACGAGTACATTTATTTTATTTCGTTAACACTAATTATTATACTATAATCTTAGACACACAACATATTTTGCCAAAAGTTGGCTTGTAAAATGTAAGGGACAGTATTGTCAAAACATAGGGGTTAAAATATTTGCGGAAAAAAATATAAATAACAATAATAAGTGTAAATTTTGTATCAAATGAATTAATAAAAGAAGAAGAAGATGAAGAAAATATATGGTTTAACAGATAAATATTGTCTTTTATTTGTACTTTTATTTTATTTTTTTTGCTGAAAATTTTTGAGATGCACACGATAAAAATTAAAATCAATCATACAGCTCATTGCTAAAGTATCAGAATCAGATGCTGCCTTTATCAGCGATGACTTTCATCCTTAAATTACTTTTAACAACACTCTTTCTCTCTCACATAGACGCACACACCCATTTTCCACTCCACACTTGTTCACATACTCTCTTCTCCTTTTTTTTCTTCCCAGAAAAAGTGATTCATGTAACAACAAGAACAGATATATTTTAACAGATTGAGAATTAGAGAAAAATATCAGATTTGAAAAAATTAAAATTAAAATTAAACAAAAAAAAATCGAATCTTTACTCTATTATTGTTTGTGTGTGTGCTGTTCTTGCTGAGCTACAGTGTAGCACATGGACTCAAAGTCCTTAAGAATTCATAATCCACCAATCACTTTTCTCGGCCGTCCGATCCCGATGATCTTGAGGGACTCAAGAGCCTCATCCAGAACGAAGGGTCCGATCCATCTTCTTTGATGGGCCTTCAGAATGCGGATAAGGCAACTGCCCTGTACGTTGTCGCAGAGAATAATTTCCTTGGGGTTTTCATGTATTTGCTTAGTTTCTGCGATTTGCAGACTGTTATGATGAGGGCCAAGTCAGATATGGATGCGTTTCAAGTAGCAGCATCAAAGGGACACTTGGGTACACTCTTTTACTCCTTTTTATTTTCATTTTAATTATTGGTTAATTTCTGTTTCTTTGCTTAAGGTTTTGGCATTTGTGTTTAATTAATCTTGTTACTTTTGAAATTGCGATTTTAGTCCTGTAAATTTTGCTTTTTTCCCGTAAATTTCGTATTTGTGCAATTCTTGTCATATAAGGGTTGAGTTGATGTGTTTGAGTTTTTAGTATTTTGGTTTAATCCCATTTTATTTAATTTTGATATAATTCACTGATGTTACCATTCTGGATGATGTATTATTTAAAAACTTATATTATGCATAATTAAGTAACTCATTCAGAAGTCAATTTAACTAATAGTTGTTTTTTAAAAGCTTAATTTATGTACAATTTATGAGACAATGCTTCTTAATTAGAAATTGTAGCATAATATAAGCAGCTCCGATTTAGGATTACAAATTTAAGGCTATAAAAAATTAAATAATAATAATAATAATCAAATTTTCGTAGAAAGTTAATGTCATAGTTACAATCCCGGTTTCTTCTTTATCCAGAAATCGTGAAGAAGCTTCTAGAAAAATGGCCCGAGCTTTGTCGAGTATGTAACTCATCGAACACGAGCCCTTTATATTCAGCTGCCTCTCAAAATCATCTCGACGTGGTTAACGCCATATTAGATGCCGATGTGAGCCCAGCAAGAATCGTGAGGAAGAACGGAAAAACGGCAATTGCACACGACGGCGAGATATGGCCAAGTGGATATCGTGAAAGCGCTTATCGAGAGGGATCCGGGGATTATTCCCATCAAAGACAAGAAGGGTCAAACGGCTTTTGCACATGGCGGTCAAAGGTCAAGATACTTGTGTGGTCGATGAGTTACTCGAAACCGATCATTCGATATTGAACGAACGTGACAAGAAAGGGAACAACCGCGTTGCATATCGCCACACGCAAAAGCCGTTCTCAGGTATAATAATAATAATAATAATAATAATAATAATAATAATAATAATAATAATAATAATAATAATAATAATAATAATAATAATAATAATAATAATAATAATAATGATGATGATGATGATGATGATGATGATGATGATGATGATGGATGATGATGATGATGATGATGATGCCTTGCATTTTTATCTAATTCTAAAAACTGGAGATGCAGTTATTTTTTTGTGATTTAATTAAGTATTGAGACAAAATTAAAGCTCATTTATGATTTTATTTTTTATTTTTATTTTTTGTTAATTGGTAGCTTTAAGATTGTCAAATTAATAGAGAGTTAGGTTTCGTACTAATAATAAATACCGTTTACTAACAGAAAATAGTCTTCAATTGGTGGTTCACCGGCAAATAGTGGCTTGAATCTATTGTACTATTTGATGTAACCACGAAACAGGTGTTGCTTCAATAAACATGATATAAAATTTAATTTTCAAAATTAAAAGAAGTATCCCTGAAGTTACGATTCAGTATCAAAATTAAGGGTTAACTA
>BMAC01000065.1:1549248-1585223 GCA_014905375.1 Phtheirospermum japonicum
ATAGCGTTTGTTGTGGTGGGGAAGGATAGGTCGTGGATGGCAACAATGGTGACGGCTTTAGGGGCGCCGATTCTTGTGGGGACGTTGATGAGTTTGTGCTACTTTGTGTTCAGGCAGCATTTCGGGGTTTTCGGGAACGATTCCCAGAGGCGAATAAGGCGGGCGAGCGGGAGCAGGTCGTTCTCGTGGTCATATTCGGCAAACGTGTCGGATTTGGACGGGTATAACTCAGATGAGAAGATTTACGCGTTGTGAGATACGCTTGTGTATATGGAGATGTATCGTTATAGTGTGTGTGTGTGTGTGTGTGTGTGTGTGTTTTGGGTTTGGTTTTCTTGTTCTAATTTTGTGTTCGGCCTTCTTGTTACCTTTAAACGATCAACGGTCATGTTTATCTCAGTGACACGTGTTGTTGATCTGATCAGGTGGAACAAGAAGTGGAATACAAATATGGAACCGGAAATATGTTCCTTTTTTTCGCACATTGCTTCCTGTAAGCCATATTTGTAGATATGGAATATATATGTTCAATGGTGCCGAATATTGATAGGCACAATATGCATTACGAAATATATGAACAATTTTTAACCTTTTTTGCATCATCTAATAAAAATAAGGTTCATTAGATGCTACACTTGGAGGAACTGTGTGTACATCAAATATACAGTAGTTATTCCCCTGAAGTATTTATCCAGGTGCTGCACAGATGAACCATATGTATGAATAATTGGTTCTTCTTGTACAATTGAATTTTCAAAAAATTCAATTCAAGTCCCTAAATTTAAAAAAAGGTCCACCAAAATGTTAAGCATGAGCCATGATTCTATTTGCAAATTTAAAAGGCTGTGATCTTATTTGTCAAATTCAAAAATCATGTTAACCTTACAAATTTTGGAAAGGTCGTGATTTTTATGACAATTAGGCCGCCTATGAATAATTGGGTTCTTCTTGTACATATTTGTCCGTGCCCAGTTTGTTTTTTCTGCCAGTAACAAGACCAAACCAAATGAAATACATTTGGATTCATTTGAAGTTTTTAGAATTGTCGGGGGGTGTTTAGACTTGGGATTCCCGGTAGATTTTTGAATCTCAATTCTCGTTTGTTCTAAAATTCAAAATTTCAATATAAAACCAATAATTTTTTGCACCTAATCTCATACTCTTCTCTTTTATCCTATCATCATCACATTTAAATAGTAAAACATATTAAATATGATATAATATCATACACTTTTCATACATAATTTGACATCAAATACAATATAACAATGTATCATCATACACTTTTCAGACATAATTCGACGTCTAGTAAAAAGTATATGATTATGAATCCTACAACAACAAATATTCTTTACTATTCACGGAATTATAACGAAACCTAATTCAAGCAAACCCCTAATAGTTTATTGGATGGATTTAAATTTAAATATGTTCATTTGAATTATTATTATTATTATTTATTTATTTGCATTGTTTGGTCCATTACATGGGATGAACTTAGAAATAAACCTATGTTACACAAAATTGTTTGGTCCATTACATGGGATGAACTTAGAAATAAAACCCTATGTTACACAAAATCCGTTAATGGGTTTTTCTTGAATAAAATGTCCCTATATATATCAATTATAATTCTAGATCACTTCTTGAAATGGGTTTCACCAAACATGCGCTACTACAATATGGACTTTCAAAAGTACTAGCCAAAATCAATTGCTTATACAAACTTTTTATTGCAAAAGTGCTCCCAAACACACTTGCTGAGAACAAGAAAGCTATTGAAAACGAAAGGTGCACAAATTATATATTTATTACACTTGGTGTAGCAGATGAATTATGATTCATAATTAAATTATGGAAACAAACTCAGTGCCAAGGCCTAAAAGCTCAAAACATCTATCTTGCCCATATGGTTTTTCAATAAAAAACAACATAAACCACATGGGTGTGTACATCATGAAACCAAAAGAATATATTCTTAGCAACATCCAAGCGTGCTAAGAAAACTCCACTGCCCAACATATCCCAACCCTTTCTTAATTCGTTCAATTCAAGAAGCTACAGGAATATACAATTTACAATTCTTTTTTTTTTTTTTACGCCTGGCTCGAATACTGAGATTCGCTGTATAATTAATTAGCCACGAAATAGAGCGAATTAAAGCTGTAATTGCCCAGGACTTTTCCGTGAAGACCTCGAAGAAGAGATGCTCGTATCTGGCATTAGCGAAGGCTGTTTCAATTCTTCTTGTCTTTGTATTTCCTGAACATACACATATATCCAATCAAAACAAGATTCCATGTTGCAGGGTTAATATCAAATTGCAAAAATAATAATAATAATAATAATAATAAATTTGTTATTGGATTTGGATGATATTATTTTCAAGTTTATGAAATATTATGATTGTTTATGATTTCCAAATATGATATATATATATATATATGTGTGTGTGTGTGTGTGTGTGTGTGTGTGTGTTCTTTAAAAAAAATTGTCCGGGTCATTTAAACGATGACCAGATGCAAACCCAGGTCAATGGTCGGGCCGGGCCCTACAAATGGCTTAAATAAAGGACTGCAAACCTTTGCAGAAGAAGCAGCACTCAAACGAGCTATTGCCTGTAACTTGGAATGTTCTCGATGCTGCTCTTGAACTTGCTGAAATTGCTGCAGCCATGAAGTGAAGTTTATTCCGCCATGCACGTCACTTTGATCGACACTCGTATCTCCATCCTCCAAACTGTATGATTCTTCAAAGTTATTAACTTCGGGGAAAGCATGTCCCGATGACAGTCTCTTGAGTTGTTCACCGCTGAAGGAATATGAAGGTACAGTTTTTAATCGAGTCCGGAGAATCTTGAACGCTACACTTTGCTGCATCAATATAGATTGAAACAGAACCAATCAAAGAGCAGTATTATAACAGAAAATAGACCTTTTTAAAAAAGATTTCATGTTGCAGGGCAAATTTACAAAATAAACAAAACTTTAAAAGGACCTTTTTAAACATCTGGAAAATAAAACTATCAATATCGAAGAAATCCATAAACGGCTTACCTGGGGAAGCAACATTAAAAGACCATACAATGCCTTCAACAACCATATATATCTTCCCGGTTCAAGAAGCTGGATGATAAAAACAAAATTATAAATAGAAGTTTTCAAATAAGATCCCATATGATGGAATTTCTTTTTTTTTTTTAAGAAAAACATGACAACTGATCAGTGATCGACTATAATTAAATGAGATGATACAGTAACCAAGTTAATTAGATTTCAAAAGACATATATGATATGCATGCATAGTTTTCTTGGACTAAAAAAGATCTAATTGCATCTACTCTAGCAAACATTTTGTCCCACAATCTGTGCAATATTCTGCATACAACCTCCAGGCTTGAATGCAATAGTTCACTTCTTACAAATATAAAAGATACAGTACGGGCATAAAAACAGATCATTGAAAACAGCAACACAATAACTACACATAAGGAAAGAGAACCCCATATGTAACATGTTTTACAATGGCCCTAAAAATTCTAAATATCATCAAGAACATTGAACATTTTAAAAATTTTGAAAGTATTACCAGCCAATATACAAAATTATCGCATAGACCTTGCAGTTCATACGCACACACACAAAAAGGAAGACAAGACTAGACCCAAATAGAAACTCAAATACAAGTAAAATGCAGATTGCATACGTGAAAATTACCTGTAGTCTTAGGTAAACAAAAGTAGGAGTCTCCAAAAGGTGGATCAGTTTATCCAGTTGGACTAAGAACTTCACGTTTATATCTTCCTCGACCAAAGATTGAATGACAGAACCCGCATGCTGGTAAGTCTGTAAAATGATGCGAACAAAATTGCACCCAAAAAAAAAAAAAGAGCAGGATCCCAAAATTCCGAACTCAAATTTCGCCGAACTCAACAATCCATGTTTGAGCTCGGAGTTTAAAAAAAAAAAAAGCAACATTACTAAAAGGGAAGAAGGAAGAGCAAGAAAGGACAGGAGAATAGCACACCTAACCAGCAAGCACACGCCTCTTACCTGAGCCAATAAGCAAAGGCTTATAATGGCCATTGGTGAGTGGCACCATGATGAATATAAAGAGAGAAATAAGTTTTTAGCAGCCGCATCGAACAAGGATTTTTTCAGGAGGTTGCGAAGGTTAGCCAGCTCAGATGAAGTAAGCAAAATCAAATTCAAAGCCTGAAATAGAAACTTGATAGTGAAAATTGTGTCCCATTGAGTTCACTCTAAACTCCATTAGCTCAAAGCTCCTAAAGGTGGAACAAATATATAGTGTAAAATAATGTTCCATGTTCAAACGTACATAATACCTGAACCATAATCGACGCAAAATCCAAATCAGACTCTCCTTGAAGTATATTGGAAAGCTTCCTGTACACGGTTTCAGCATCTAAAAGTACACATAATCTACGGATGATCAAAGCACCCCGTCTGCAAGACAAAAAGATTTTATTTCTTCCACTACACAAAATATCACATAAAAATTACTTCACCAAATACAAGTAATCACAGCTAAATGGACTCACTTTTCCAAGAGAGAGTTGTCAACTTGAAAATTTTGAACCAAATAAACGATAAGCTGGTCAAAATGCTTCTCATCTTTGGCTATGCATGCATGGACCTCTAGTACCAAAAGCACGACCTGGGAGAAAATGAAAAATAAGTAGAGGAAGAAGTCAAAGTGACGCAAAAGTCAGGACAAGCCATTTTAACAAATACAAAGTTACATCTAAAAGCACAAGTAATTTCAAATTGAAAAGGCATATATAGAGGGTGAAACTCATTTGCATGAGCCAGACAGCCCAAAAAACCAAGTCTTGGTGAACCAAAATGCAGAAAGGAATCCACTTTACTTCTTGTCATTTTAAATTAAAATAACACTATCTTGAATCTTGTATTTTCTGAATAGGTTGTGTGCGCACAGCTTGGTGGATGAACAGAATTTATTTTTAGTTTGTTCAGGCTATTCTAATTCTTTGACAAAAACTAGAAAGGAAGCATTGTGTGGTATGACATAGTGAGCATTTCATTTTTCACAATTTAGCATTGTTGAAAGCTGGACGATTTGTTTTGCGGACTACAATTGATCTATCAGCAAATGAAGGTATAAATTTGTCGAAAACATCAAAGAGAGCAGTCATTACACTTTTGCAAATGGATAGGCAGGTCTTTTAAGATACACAACAGTAATACCAAACAAGTGCCACGAGTGCCAAATAAAAAAACTGTTTCTGAACTTCAATCATCATTAAATAAATAAAGTAAAGATATTACTTTATTTCTTAAGATCCTACCAAACTACTTCACCAGAACCATACAAATTATAAAATTAGAATAATTAACAATCAAATCGTCACATTTCACCCAAACACTGCAGTAACTTATTTTTAAACTCAATGTAACATGTTATAAAGTCCAAAAACATCTTGTCAGATATATAGCAGCTAATAAGATATTCTAAACAAGCTTAGCCAAAGACACTCTAAAAAAAAGCATGTAAGAAATAATCAGGATTGCAAGAAAATACCTCATCGGAAGGATCTGAAAGTGCCTTTAAAAGAGTTTCGAAAATGTCATTCAGAAATGACAAAACCTGGTGGAATAAGAAAGTGAGGAAACATTCATGACGGCCCAAGCATGTGGTCACACAGAATTGAACAGTTACCAAATTTATGATTCTAGTAATGGCATCTAATCACAAACGGCCAATTAAAAACAAAACCCGTTTTTTGAAAGGGGGAAAAAATGGGGAAAATAGAGAGAGAAATGTTGGGATATTATGCGAAAATGGAAATTTTCTTAGCTTGATACCACATAAAATTTTTAATATATCAATATAAAGATGTCTTAATTACCTCTGTCCGATGTCTAATTAATAGGGTTGATATCCAGTGCAGAGCTTCAATACGTGTAGCCTCCCATTCACTAGACAGATGACTGCAAGCGAATTATAACAACAAGTTTCAGTGATCACGTTCAGCAGTAAAATCAAAAGGCCCCGTGCAATCAATATGAACACAATTGTTCAAGTATAAAGTTACCTCCTGGATACGTTGAGGATGGATCCTACATCAAATCCCTCAGCTGGATCGGCTTGGATTCCCCGAAGCTCGTCATTTGTTTCGCGAGCAACCTGAAGTTAACAGAAATTTATAAGCATTTTGAGACATTGAACCACAAAAGAGGAGAACAAGCAAGCATTGGTAACATTCGACAATGAAAACTTACAACTCTAATTTTCTCTTCCTTGTCTGATATGCAAGGTAGGATTGCACCAAGGATATCAGCATAATGAGGTACAAGCTGGTCCCCACCAAGTTTCACAAACTCATTAATCTGCAGAGGAGAGCATGTAAACCTCACGGTGGACAAATCCAAACTACTCCCTCCGTCCCAAAAAGATAGGATTATGGGTATTTCACACAGTTTAAGGAAATGTTGGTTAATGTAGTTAAAGTATTGCCTTTTCCATCTATGCCCCTATGGCTAATTAATAATTTATTCATCGTCTGCTGGGTTTCCGTAAAAGTTAATCTAGGTAAATGGAGTAGGGTGATTTTAATATAATTAAATAGGGTTATACATGGAAATGAAAAAGTAACTGCATATAAAATGTAGTGACAAGCCTATCTTTTTGGAACACCCGGAATAGTAACGTGGCCTATCTTTTTTGGGATGAAGGGAGTAATATTTTACGCTACTCAGTAATAGGAAAAGCACCCAATATCTCGAATCATGTGACCAAATATACTTACCCAGGTAATAGCAGTTAGTCGAGTAAATTCATCAGGCGAAGCTGCTCTCTGTACCAGTATCTCGGCCATGCGACCATAATCTACAGACTTCAAGAGGAGCACTGCTTAAGTCAGAAAAGTGAATTGAACAGTAAAATTTGTTCGTTCATCAAAATGATAATAAACCCGAAAAAGGCATATATAAGCATAGGAATTATAATTACATCAAGAACCATGACTAATTTAGCAATATCTTCTAGTTTTGTCTTTAGTTAGTTGTTTATCTACTGTCCAAATTCTCTTTCTTCACTGCAGCTTCAGAGTCCTTGTTTATTTAGGAACAAATCGGGAATTCATTATATTAATCAAATGTTTGTCTTCTTTGGGGGTTAAGCAGACGTCATATCCATGTTCAAGTAAAAAAAGAATCAAATCCTTCTGTTTCTTTGTTGTAGAATCTTTACTGTTGGGCCCATGATTGTAAAAACCATTAAACCTTTTCTGCATTTTATACCACAAATAGTGTCTTTGTTATTCACTGATAGTGATCTTAACAGGCATTAGAAAGTTTCTCTTTTTGATTTTAAGGTGGCTTTTTTGTAACTTGAAAGAGATCATTTGTCCTTTCACTCAGTAAGTGCTATCCTACATTTTGGCTTCAGAAGGTAACTCAATAGCAACTTAAAGCTCAACATAGAAATCTCCAAAATTACCAATTGATAGAAACGACGCGTTAAATCCGTGGATACATTGAAATATTTCTATGAAGGGCTCACTGCAATAATTAAAAAGTATGTAATATCATTTTAGAAAATATGCAACAAAGTTTCCATGTAGAAGGACTCACGTGATGAAAGTTTAAGAAATAGCATTTTAAACATTTACTTTCAATTTTCAACCAAATACATAACCCATAATCTATTACTTACCAAATCACTATTCCTATCATTTAATTCAAATTAATCTAGCAAGACTCGGCCACAACTACCAATTATATCTAGTTAATATATTACTACTTTCAACTGTAGCGTTCTAATAGGATCTACACCTCAAATCTTACAAATAAAATATTACTTACTCTAACTAAATATTAAAAGTGAACCAAACCACTATACATAACCCATAATCTATTACTTACCAAATCACTATTCCTATCATTTAATTCAAATTAATCTAGCAAGACTCGGCCACAACTACCAATTATATCTAGTTAATATATTACTACTTTCAACTGTAGCGTTCTAATAGGATCTACACCTCAAATCTTACAAATAAAATATTACTTACTCTAACTAAATATTAAAAGTGAACCAAACCACTATAAACTTCACAAATTTTAAAATACACAAAATTCTAAAAGTAACACCGTAAAAACAAACATAACTTCCATATTACATGAACATATTTAAAATTTTCAAAACTACAAAACTAAACATACTCTCATTCCCCTACAAATTTCATTTCATCCATTAATATAACTTTACTTTTCACACAAAAACCTATGAAAACCAACTTCTAAATAGAATATCTAAAATGAAAATTCTCGCTAAAAAGTAATACCATACATGGGCTCAAGACCTTAGTTCTCTTTTCGGCTTAGTGACAAACTTGTGACTAAAATTCTTGCAACAGCACAATATCGCTAGTACAAAGTAATATCTCTGTATTTGAACTAGTAAAAGATTATATCATTTTGTAGTCAGCATACTTTACCAGCACGACTCTCATTAAGTCTTCCAAGTAAGATCCTTTGAGACTTAGATCGTAAATTTCCTTGCACTTCTAGACAGGCTGTAAACAGTTACTGTTGTAAGACACTAAATTATCTAATTCTCTTATTAAATGTTGCTTTACATCAGTTCAACATACTGGTTGAAGAAATTCCAATAAAGATATTGCTCAAGTTCACAACTTATAACAGGGATAAAAGCAAGACCATTAATGAATCCTACAAATAGAGCACATTCTCGCAACCACCCTTAATGGCCTCGATTTGGAGAAATAGTATTGTTCAGATGCTGAAAGAGACATAAAATGGAAATAAATAAATAAAATATGGAACGGAAAGAGTCTTAGAATAATTGTTGCTTAACTTTTGTGAGATTGATTGGTGCTTAATCTTTGGGATTTTGGACTGATCAATTCCGTTAATTGCCATTTATTTTCTTGCCCTTTTTATTTATTAGCACTTATACTTGTAATTGTTTACTATATAATATATGGTGGTCAATAAGATGAGTATGGAGAGATCTATATTGTAATAGTTTGGCTATTGGGAACCTTTATTCTTGCTGGGCAGAACATAATTCTTCTGGGAAGTGTTAGTCACTTCTGGTATCTCGTTTCTTATTTTATCATCAATAAGCCTCTAGGTTTTTTATTATCTAGCTTTCCCTAATTCTTTACTCCTAACAGATAAACATCAATAACAAAATAAAAGAAACCAACTATACATCATTGCATACTTGTCAATAATATACAAGCTTAACAATAGTAGAAGTCTTACTGGAGAGTTCTTGATTTCTTGAAGAAACTCAGAGAGTGCTGAATCAGCTTGTTGCCTTATTTCATGGCTAGAATCACTTAGCATGTTGAATAAGCCTGAAATTCATCATTAATTGGTATTATGTATCAGGAAAAAAATAAAAGGCTAAAGCAAATGAAACCTCAAAATATGCCACCCACCATCAAGAAAATCAGGGAGAAAGCCCAGCATATCAATATCAGGAACACTATCCAGAACAGTAATCCATCCGACCAAAAACTGACGAACATAAGGGTTTAGAACATTCATTCTTTCTCTCAACAAAGGTATAAATTCTTCAATGCTGTGTCGATCAAGGGTGACCAGTTAAAAACAAATCCATTAAGTCATTTGAAAACAACATGAAGAAACAAGGAAATTACCAACCTAAACTGATCACTCTCAGTCACAATGTCCTGCATTCAAACAACCAGCCAAAAGAGGTAACAAATTACTCTAAACACTTATCAACTAAAATCATTTAATACACTTTTACATGTTCACAGATAAAACTATACCTTCACAAGTCTATCTAAAAGATGGGCAGCACTCTGTACATTGGCATCTGAATCTGCTGCGAGCTTACATAGACAATCAAATATGTCGTTGAAGAACACTATAAAATCGCCTCTCACAACCTGCAAATTACCGATATGAAACCCAAAAACATAAAGGGAAAAGGAGAATAATACAAGTGCTTTCACCCACCTTGGCAATGTTATACAGAGCTTCACAGGCGTAATAACGAACTCTGCTATCTTGGTCAGTAAAGGAATACAAGACAGGTGGAACAATTTGCTGAAACCCCATAGGAGAAACAAATGCATTAAACAAAATAGAAACTTATATCTATCCAAAATTAGACAAAAATTTGAAAAAAAAAATAAAAAAAAAAACCAAGTGACATTCTTACATCAAGATGTTGTGCTGCTTCGGAAGTCAAACCCACTGTTGCTGCTGCCAATCCTATCAAACCTCCCTAAACCAAAAGGAAACAAATTACTTCCCAAACAGAACATGCTAACTTCGAGTCATAAACATTCAGATACTCCACAAATTACAGTTATAATAAAATCCTACTTCAAATACCATCAGAGAATTCAAAAACAAAAATTGGAATTGCATACTTTACGATGATTTGTTTGGGGCGAGTAGGTATACTCATTCGCCAACAAATTGATCACTGCAGTGATTTTATCGTGATCCCCTGCCATTGCCAATTGCTTCACTATCCCTTCCACCTAGATCCAACAAAACCCACACAAAACAACAGAAAAGACATAAAAATAATAATTAAGGAAAAAAAAAAAAAAAAGTCCGCCCATACGCGTATGCAATTTGCTTACCTCCAGAGCAGCATTTTTTCGCTTCTCGTAGAGCTTATCGGAGAGATTGCGGAGGACCGCTGCCGGAATCACAGATATATCCGCCATAAAAATACCCTCTCAAATAAAAAACAAGCTATTATCTCTGTTTCATCACAATTAGATGTACACTTAACCGAATTTATACGAAATGATATTAGGTTTTGGGATTATCCCAATTTGATCAAAAACGGAAGCAGATCTAGTGGGAGACTGGGGATATATTAGGAAAGAGAATCGGCGAGAGTGGAAGAACGACGATGAAAAAAAAAAGGGAAAGTTGAAATTTTCGAGAATTAAATTTTTATTTTATTTCCTTGTTTTATCAATATAATTATTTTTTTTAATTAGGGTTTTTTGCTATGCTTACTAATTTAGTTTATTTTTTGTTTGTTTGAGAGAGAGAGGGGTGAGTGACAAAGGGGTTTCTCATTTTTCTGTATGCAAGTCTGGATAGCTCATGGGGATTGGTCTGGTTTTCTCAGGAAATGACTAAAAGACCCTTGCTCCCTTTTGTTGTTTTATCTTTTTCATTCCATCTACCAACAAAGAGTTTTTTTCCCCTTTTTGGCGACTTTTCTATCATTATTTTTATTTAATTCAGATGTACCTATTCTGGTTGGCCTCGCGTTGCGTCGGATTGTCGATTTGAAATAAAAACTCGGTTCCATCCGGTTAATTCCAAACCCACTAATTTAATTATTTGTGTTCTATTCGTCTTTTGATTTGTTTAATTATTCGTGTTAAGCTATATGTGTGACAATAATTATGTGAACGCGATATATTTATATATTTGGGGTATAATTAAAGTAAATGTAATAAGATTTGAAATCATTGTTGCGAAAACATTTATGTGTTAGGTCACTAGCTCCGAACTGAGTGAGAAAAACATGGGATTAATGGCCATCTAGCAACTAATTGGAAAGTAATAGGGACTAAGCTAATTAATTTATAAAAAGGTGGGTACAACATTGTTCTGTTTAATATCGTATTTGTATATGTGAATATGTATTATTAAAATCTCGAAACATACACTGCCGTATTTGTGTCATGTAAGATAATATATAAAGTAGTATAATAAGAATATATGGTTCAGAAAATTTTATTGATATTGTTTTAAAAGAAATGTACTTTAAATACTTTACAATCATAAAGTTGGGGTATAGTAGAGTAGTGCATTCAATGAGCTCTAGTATGGCCAAGGTTTGAAACTTCAATAATTTTAGCAAGCATGTCGAGACTTTGGATAAACTTAATCCATATTTGACTTATTACCAACCTTTAATATATCGTGGATCGAATTGGTATTGATTGTGTAAGAGTTCCCCAAGTGATGATGAGCCCTTCAAAAAAAAATTAATGGTCTGCCAAATAAATTTTCAAGACTTCGTAATTTGTTAATTTTTGGCATTACTATATTCTGTACTATATTACTATATAGTTTGTATTTCGTACTTCTTATAAAAACAAATTTCATGTGTGATAAACTCAACTAGTAATGTATATTTGTTTAGGGAAATATTCTTTCAATTTGCTATCTTCATTTTCATAGTCATGTTGTAGAACTAAAGTTCGGTTCAACAAAAGTTGGCCGGTTTATTTTGTACCCATTAGTCAGAAAAAAAAATTTGAATCGAAATGATGGTGGTTTAAGTGTCCTTCTTTTCTCCATTGACTTTTTGATTAATTAGGCCAAATTGGGACCGCAAGATGGATTATTCTAAAAAATCTTATCCAACGTTTTAAGATTGATGTCGTATGTCGTTAATATTTTTGGTACTGAGGGTGATTCGTTAGATTAAAAACGACATATTAATTCTTATACCTTAAAAAATTATAAATCTAATTTTAATTATAATATTTCACATGTTTAAATATAAAATAAATAAACAATATTTTTTATAGCAACAGGATTCCAAATAAGCAAAGCCCCATATTTCATTTTGGAAGCATAAAGCTATCTTTAAATAAATTTAGTATAAATTCACTAAGCACATATGTATGTTTTGAATCACATTCTTATCACGACGGTACATTGAATTTCAATTTCATCTTTACGAAGTCGTTTAAAATCTCTTTTGCAAATATTTCCCTTAAATGTACCAAATGCAACATCACCAAATCGCAGATATATTGCAAACATATTTTAGTAGGAATCTATAAACTCACGCAAACATCTCCCCTAAAACCAGTTAAAAAGAGACCAACGTCAAAATCAACGTGTCGGGTAAATGTTGGAGTCTTGAATGCAAACAAATCAATTCGATGCAAGAAAACCGTGATTCTATGGTTAGTGTCACTTTAGTCTTCAGTATTAAGTAATACATGGTGAATTACATAAACTACCCCCAAGGTTTAGGAAAATACCAGAAAACCCAAAGATATTTCAAAACTACAGATTCCCCCTGGAGTTTAATACATAATAATAATACACCTTTGCATTTTTTGTAATTTCACACATCTCAAGGGTTTATTGTGATTAGGCCAAACCTCGGGGTAGATTCTGTAATTCACCCCATGTTTGTTTTTATTTTCCTTTTTCTTAAATTAGCCCCATCCCATAATGACCAACTCAAGAAGATAAATCGCGGGATGTGCCTCAGGTAACAACAATTTATTGTGCTGAGATCAGGCATGAAACCTTAAAATCTAAGAAGAGATGTAAAACAATTTTATATGATGTCATTGTCATATACATGAGGGACCAATTATCTTTATTGAAGTTTTGTACCAGCACAAAAAAAGCTAAGCTAATCATACAACAAACAGACATGTAAAGGAGCAATCTTACAACCGCTCTCTCAAAAAGAGAAGGACGGACTCAATAGTGACTCTTCCAGTTCCCGGAAACCTCTGTAGACAGCATCCGTCTGATTTTGCGGAAGGGACAATCTCCGCACCTCAGTCATATACCTGATTTTTGTAGAACACGAGTTATTATTGTCAGAATCAAATGGGATAATTAGAATAGAAAACACAAATTATATATTACAAAATTTCCATTTGACAATAATTAAAAGGGATAATTACACACAAAAAAAAAAATTTATAATAATAAATAAATAATCCACTACCCTTGTGCCATTTTATCCGGAACATTAACCCTTGAGTTTACACTAGCCTTAAAATTTGCACCTCAACATTACAAATAATCAGACAAGAAGTTGGGTCTAGTCTATTTATAATATTTTGAAAAGTTGAGGGATGTAATTGTAAAATATTTGATGACGTCAGAAAACTCTGTTAGGTCAAACGTGAAAGATGCAAAATCTAAAAGGCGGGTTTTGTAATTGTAAAATTAGCTGTGTTTTCTTGTAAATACTCCAAACCTCGCGGGTAGTTTTGTAATTATTCCTAATTTTAAAAAATGAAGGTTAATTTAAAAAAAAAACAAAAACATGAGATTCAGAAATTCAGTTATCTTTTTACAAATATAATCCTTCTATATTTGTTTCTCTCACAAATTGCAGTCCTAACAGGATAAGGAAAATTTTTAATTTCAAAAGTTCACTGAAATCTTTTGAAATTAGACAAAACATCAGGGATATTTTCGTAATTGAACCCAAAATTTTATGAAAAAAATAGTATATCAAAAGTCTTGAAAGTATGCAAAAGGTCAAAACACTTGGAAAACAACACACCTATTTGCCGCGCTTGTGATCTTATCACGAACACCTTGATTTAGAACCGTTGTTTGCCCCATCGAGTACGGCCCACCAAGAATCAGAGAAGCTCCGGCCGAACTCGTGCCCATTCTCTGTGCAAATACCGACATTGCCCACTCGCGAAGTACTGTCAGAACAGACCGAAGCAGGCGTAACCTCAAACTTGGAGATGGCAAAATTACCCCGCTCGATAACAACTGATCGTAAGTGTTCAGCACAGGTTCTGTTGCACCCTTGCATGCAGCAAGAAGAGCCCTTGCAATATCGTCGTCTCCAACGGGCTCAACCCCTGAAATCACTCTCTCCTGCAAAGAACATAAAAATGATAGTTGTGTCAAAAAGGAGCTAATAAAGATCAGCAGAGAATATTAGGGTTAATTACAAAAAAGTACCCTTGGGGTTTGACCAAATTGCCAAAAAAAAAAAACAGCTAGCTATCAAAATTACAAAAACAATCTCTGAGATTTGACCTAATCACCAAAAAAAAAAAAAAAAGCCCAGCTAACTTTCAAAATTACAAAAGCTATCCCTGAGATTTTATCTCATCTTGCATTACCCCCTGCATAAGAAAAAAACATTTGAAAACCCCCTTCACGGGTATTTCATAATTTTGGAAGCTATCTTCTTTTTTCCCTAATTACGTCAAACCTCAAGAGTACTTTTATAATTATCCCAAGAACATATTATTGAACTATTCAATTCAAACGATCAACAGAGTTGYTCAAGTAGGTTRAGACTGCAGAATGTAACCGTTTACCTGTGCARCCTTCTCAAGATGAAGACAGAGTGTATCTAATGGTAAAATAGCTCCATCGCCAGGATAAACGTGAGAACCGACCCTCTTCAGCACTGCACAAGCTTCAGCARTACCACCCCTMGTGAGAGCTTGATCGATGAGTCTAGCCCAGACCTCTCGAACAATGCTGCTGTCAGCATCACCAGAATAGCTTGCAAAGTACAACATTTCCAAACATATYTGAAGGCAAAAAATTAAAAGACAAATAAAAAAATYKCCATGGAYAATTGCCTCAAGTTCTTAACAAGAATACAGAAGATTACAAACCTCCCAGAGTTCGAATGGAACGGCATAGTCATTGTACAATTGAGTGATGGTCTTTAAATCTAATGATATCTCCTTTGCCTTTTCCCGAACAGCATTAAGAAAATTGACATCCGAAGTGTGGCCGTTGTCAGGTATTGACTCATTTGTGTTAGACTCAGTCATGTCAGGAGAAGCTTCCAATTTTGAAACCATGGCCTCTAATTCATCTTTAATCTTCATCTGAAATTGAAGAACAGCAAGCTTCCCCTCAAGTAAATCAAGAAGCCCATTATCGATAGCACCCCGGGCAGAAACATTAAAACTGTCGGTTTCATTGGCACTCTTTGCCTGCAGAACGGCATTACTCAGATATTGACGCCTGGCATAAGAGCAATGAAAGATCACAGAAACTGTCAGATGAAAAGAGAAAAATTTATTTAACTATTTAAGTCTCATCCATATCCATTAACAATTTAAATAGAGACAAAGGAGGTGATTGGATATGTTTCAAAAAGGAGATAGATGATTTTTATAACAAATCAACTTTCATTATTACATTTTCATTCATCCATTCACATTCACATTCATCATTTCCCTTTCAAAAATAATTTCACTTCTATTTTCTCCCAAAAAGAAAATTTTCAAAACAAAATGGTACCCAATCGCACCCAAAATATTTTTCTGTATCAGTGCCTCGTATAAATGAAACCAGAAGGTCAAATCATCACATTAAGAAACATAAATCACTCGATATCACGTTTCCTCAAAAAGAAATATCCAACTGAAGAAATATCCATGTAGAGACTAGAATCCAAGTTATCCATATTAAATAAGTAATCCCACAGCATATCTAAACGGCATTAATAACTCGGTATTACCTTTGTTCGAGTGTAGGGGTATCCCCAGCTTCAGTTGAGCGTCTTTCTGCTAGCCTTACTAATATTTGAGCAGCAAGAACGTGCTGACGCTTCAAGACATAGTACCGCGCAAGAAGCTCAAAGTACTTTATCTGATTGGATGCAACAGGCACTCTAGAATGACCTAAGGATGAAACAGCCCGGACCTGTAGGGAAAAATGGATAAATAACGTAAGGTAAAATATAACGTGTTCAAACAGACTTTGTTCTCTGAAAAGAGGAGACACGCAATCTTGTAAACCATTAGAGTTTCCTATTATGATTACTAGATGGAAATTAGTTCAACAAACATCAAATCTACTCATATCATCTGAAAAGAACACATACACACACACACACACATGCTTTATATAAATACATGTATCAAACCTCATTCGTAGGGTCACGTCCAGCATTTTGCAAAAATTGTACCAAATCTGGGCCGCCATATTCCAATAACTCATCATCAAGGCCTAGGTCAATTAACGTTCGATACAGATACTCGTGAAAAACTCTATCTGAAGATTGAACACCAAGTTGAATTATCTGGCATATGTGCTTTTTGCGAGAGGCTTGATTGAGGACAGATTGGACAGCAGGCCTGATAGGAGACCCAAATTCCTTCTGCACAGCTTCACCCTTAAGAGAACGCAAAGCACTAGTGATAATCTCATAACACTGCATACGTCGAGAAAGGGCATGTTCCCGGATCCCAGCATCCGTTTGATCATTGAAAGCATCGCCAGATGGATCAACAGCCTGAGCCTTTTGCAAAGGTAATCGAACTACAGCTTCATAGAATCTGCAATATCACAATTGTCATCATTAACCTGATCGAATGAATAATAATCACATACAGCTTGAAAAGTGGCAACTTCGCTAACCTCAGATCTTCGAAACGTTTACAGACAGTTTGCAAATCAGCAGATTCTGGAATTTTACTTAAATTATTGTAAGCCTCCCTAGCCAAATTTTCCCTTTCTTCTGCATCAGAAGTAGCAGCAGCTCTCTCCAGAAATTCAACAGCTACGTAAAACTTGTAATCACTCTCTTTGTAATAGCTTGGACAACCATCACCCAGTCTATTACTAATATCATCCACAGTGCCCCTGCCATCAGGACCAGTGTAATACTGGATAAATGAATGATAGGTGATGTGAGAAAAAGGTTCATAAAGGAGCACTTATGTGCTGAAAAAAGGCAAAAGCTAATGACATCACATGTTAATAAGAAAGTAAATAAGCTGGAAAGAGAGAAAGACAATGTGCTTTGTACCTCCATTAAAGCAGATATAAGCCTCGTTGCAAGTCGATCTCCCTCTTCTGAACAAACTAACTGGTGGAACGTTAACTGAACTACAGCTTGCTTAGTATTTGCATCGAAATTTTGAATCAAGCGTGCCACAAGATGTTGTGAAAGAAGCTGCAGTAAAAAGAGGGCTTCCCCACATCTAAGAAGCAACTGCCTGATACACTCCATAGCTCTCACCTGGAAAACAATAGAATTAATTATACACTAATATATGTCAACAATTGAACAAGTCCTAAATGTTCACAATACCTCCATGGCAGCCAATTCAGCAGGACTATAAGGAAGCCGCTGCCTTTTATTTGATGATCCAACCTCACGCGAATCAAGATTACGTGAGTATGAGCCAAATAGATTTCTCACCATGCTTCTATCACCCGCAACTAAATCATTTCCAATCAAAATTGAACCGGTTACGTCTCCCATACCAGCCACACACCCATAGAGCCCACGCCTTTGATTCCTTCTGGACCTTAAAAACCTCTCTAGAGAGCGAATCTTGTCCTCAAGGACACGCATAGCCTCAACAGAGAGCCTGCACGTTATGATCCCGTCTTCAGACATAGCATCCGAAGATCCCGAACCGCCTCTGATGATAAAAACAGGAAGCTCCCACACTGGTAAAAGTAACCTCGACGAGCACAGACAAAGGCCTTCATGAGAACCTGAAAACACAGGCTCAGCTTCTTGAACAACCTGACCCATGCTGAACCCCCCAGCTGCAGTCCTTGTGTTCGACAATGCGCCACTTCCCTCTAACTGTGGCATTCCAACAATTCTAGGGTCCTCAAATGCTTCGGCTGCCTTATCAGTAACAATGTTGCTAATGAAGGTTTCTGTGTACGCTATGCGTGCAGCAAGCATCAAACACATCGCAGCTGCCTCTCCAGCACCAAAACGGTTGAAGAAGTCCTCGAGTAGTGATCTCGGTGAATTAGACTCGAACAGTCGCCTCAGAATGTCGATCGGTCTATTAAAAACTATTTCCATCATACCCATGGTGCTGAATATGACTATTTTTCTTCGTGGTAATATGTGTTGAGTAGAAAGATCGCCCCTAGCCCAAAGTTTACTGGAAGTCTTTTCACAAGACTCCCATGGGTTATGATATCCACATAGCTCTAGTTCTGTATAAAGAGACTGAACGATTGCGGCTGCATCTGGCAGGGGTAAAACATCTGCCACGAAAAGCATTCTGCCTTCTACAGGAATAGACAACACAGATTCCCTCAGTGCACGTCCACCCCTTGCACCTGTTCCCAAGCTACTGGACGAAAGAGATTGCGTTGTAGGATCCCTAGTCGCGATCAGAAGTGATGAAACTGCAGATGGAGATGAATCGGAAAGGACAACCGTTCCAGAAGAGTAATATGCCGACTCGATCTTCAAAGATAGATCGTCATTCGGCGATCTTCCAGCAAGAGACAGAGCTCCAAACGCAAGCCCGCCACTCACCCCGATAGGAGGAGCAACTCTAGTCGATACAACCTTCAAGCAACTTGGTCTCCGGTTATTCATACCAAACGCACCTAAACCTCCATCAGACCCATTATTTCCACCGGATGTAGCAGTTGAAAGATACAGTCTTCGCCCGTCTGACAACACGGCAACGAGATGCAGCCACTTTGATTCCAAGGTAGATAAAGTTGATATAGAAACTATAGAAAGCTTGGTTGGTCGAGAAGGGGCCCTTGACACTGCTTGTTGTCTGGCACCAGAATTTGCCTCCCTCTGGCTCTGAGTGATCAAGTTTCTCTCTTCTGCCACCTTCTTGAGTGGGCCATCTCCATTCGGCCCAAGAGAAAATACTTGAATTTTCATCTCCTCCGTACGTGCATATAACACATGTCTCTCAGAATCAACAACCATTTCAACAATTGGGTCCACAGCTCCAAATTTGAAAACATTAGGGACAACCCACCTGAGGAGATAGAAGGAAATAAGCTACTAAAAATGTTAAAGTTAAGACACAAGCAAGATTCAAGCTTGAAAATCTTATAAAGTCGCAATATTAAAAAAATTACATTAATTGGTCAGTTACATCTGTGCAAAAGAAAATCATAGGCAGACAATTTGTTAAGAACAAAAGCATCAATCATTATCATGTAACACAAATGTTAGCGAGAAACATAAAAGAAGAATTACCTGGAAATAACACTTCCAAGACCAGCAGTTAGGCAAACTTTACGGCAGCGCTTTTGCCAACCTGAACCAGTTGTATATTGCAGTTCATACACATGACCATCACGGCCAGCCAGATATATAAGACCCCTATCAGTGCAGGTGATGCAAGTCATAGTGACTCCATCAGATGGAATGGTATATTCTGGCAATGGCTGAAGTGAAACCTCTGCGTATGGATCACTTCCATCACCTCTTCCAGAACAACATACTCCAACAAGAATAAGCTGGTTAACAGAGAGTTCTTGTAAGATGAAAGATTAGTGGAGGGATTCTAAAATTTCATAGCATTGAAACCAAAATAATTAGGAGGGAGCAAAAAAAAAAGGATTGAGAAATAAAATTACTGTAACCAAGACAAAACACTGCTTCACATTATGCAGTGTGAGAGAGTAGGAAAAGTTTCATCGGAAAAAGTGGCACAGTATTGTCTTACCATATCCCCAATTAAATATACATCATAACATTCACGTGGAAATAATGTAACAATGTTATCATCATATAGCTGTGATAGAAGTATGAATAATGTAGTGACTAGTGAGATTAAAATACCTCCACAGGCGTTGCCAAAACAAGAAGATACTGGATGGCTTCAATAAAAACACCAGGCTTGGCTTTTGACAAACCAACAGCACAGATAGCTTGTTCCTCCCCACTAAATTCAGGACATTGACCATCGCTGCATGACAAAGCAGTAAATGCAATTAAATAATGGACAAAGAATATTTCTCTTTCTTCATGTTGAAGAGTGGGCATACAGAACTAAGAGACGGGTGCAAGTTAGTATATTTGAACAAAAGTTGAATTGCATTCAAAATATGTGAGAATCAGCAATAAATGAGGAGTATGGTATTCTGAAGAACTTAATGCCATAACTGATCAAAAGCAACAAGCAGAACACCGTTATGGTACCAGAAAAAGGGCACTCACTGTAAAAATCAAAGAATTGATTGTATTGTTTCGTGTCACAAATACTATAGAATGGCAGAAGATATAGTAAAACCTGCTAATAGGAGGTTCCAAAGACACACTTAATACATTAACATAGCAGCATTAGAGGTCAGTGAATAATCAAGAGTTATTTCAAGAATATAAAGCATGCGGTGGGATTACATAGTTGGAATGCACAATAATCTTCTTTTACCACACAGGTTTAGATATACACACCCATACGATGACAACAAAACATGCCATAAGATGAATCATGAATTTAAATTAAATAAATACGGAAAACTTCCATATCAGCCACTCATAGGGTCAACAACAAAATTAATTGATCTCTCATTTAATAATTGTTCTGGAGTTGAAAAGTTCATTTTTCAACAATTATCAAACAAAGTAACTCGTACCACTTATCAAATCGCCAAAGAAATAAGGAGTTATCCACTGACGCCCACGCCCGTCGTATTTCTGGAAAAATTCCACATAAAGCTGTTCCCTCTCCACCAGCTGAAGTGTATCTTTCGATTAACACAGGAGGCAACTCCCATGTGTCCACAACTTCAACCAAAGGAGGCCACTGCCATAAAAACATAACAGCATAAAATTTAATAGGTTCTTGAGCAATCATCTGAAATGACTTGACTAGTAATTATCATGCCTCATGCTATCACATCCGGAAGTGGCAAATCGGCATTAAGAAGGCAGCACTTCTAAATGCTACTTTTTTGAGTTGCAGTGGTTTCACAATAATCCTGTCACAGATTTTCAGTCTCAATGACTGCAGGAGATGGCTAACCTGAATCATGGTTATACTTAATACATATAATAGAATACAATTTGTTTGGTTTCCTCTTTAAGCCCGAATTGTTCAAAACCCATGAAAAAAACACTTCAATCGTGCTTGTAGACCAAGAAAACAATCTGATCCAAAAAACCACAATTACATTTTTTTTTTTTTTTTTTTTTTTTTGGCCACCACTTAATTGTCAATATAATTTACTTGAAAAGAAAGAAGAAAAAACAATGTCGAAGATAATTAAACCAGTTATCACAGGATGCGGCTAAATTAATCCATTGTTACGAATATACAAGTACATTAGATACTTACCCCCCATCAGAGCGTGAAACAAAAGATGCTCGACAAATTCAAAGAATATTGAATCAAATCACACAGACGAAAAGAATAACTACAAGATTACCTCGCGCGGGTGGGTTGAGTAGGGATGACTGGAGTATCTGGAAGCTTCTAAAGCTTCTTCGAGGTCGAGCTGCCCCGCAATTTCCCTGCCGATGCGGTCGCTGACGACCAGCCCCGCATTGGTGACGTCACGCATCACTACTTCGTTCTCCCAAGCAACCATCTTTAAGTGCAATCCAGAAACAGTAAAGTATGAATGGTAAACCCTTTTACTTCTTGTAAAGACCCTAGGATTCCCAGTTCTGGTGAAGAAAAAACCCTAGGGCCTCAATAAAGACTAGAAATTCAAGTCCTAGATTGAAATTATACGGCAGTTATGCTGAGAACAGATAGACATTGAAGTCAACAAATTGAGATTTCCGATGTGGGGAATTTGGGGGAGAGATTCGGAGAGGTTTTGGAGGGGATTTTGAGAATTAGGGTTTTGGCGTTGGCGGATGAATGAATATGAACCTGCGAATTCAAAATCGGTGTGGGTATAATCGTCTTTTCCCTCTCTACAGTAGATTGTAATTTACGCAAATAATCTCTAATTCCTTGCTTTTCCTTCATTTGGTATTAATTGCGAATATCTCCGGAAAATATTTAGTTGCACTAATTTTTTTTTTCACGGGTCTAGTGGTTCAAAATTTTTGATGGATCTAATTAGGGAATGGGCCAGGTCGGGCTGGATGTTGGAGGACCCAAACTCGGTCCATCTACCTCACGGTTCAGACCGCCCCCTCACGGAGTGAGGCGGGTCCAGTTATGTTTACTTTTTATTATTTTATTAAATTTAAAATTAGTTTAATATATAATAACACATATATTATTATAAAAATTAAACATAATATGAAAAGTTAATTAAAAACAATACTAAATGTAAAAAATTTAATAATTCATATAAAATAAATATTTAAAACATATCTAAAATATGTTTAAAAATAAAAAATATACGGCGGGGCAAGTTGGGGTGGGTACCCGCGAGGCGGAGACGATACACGGACCCGACCCGACCCGACCCGACACAGGTTGCGGGCCGGGGCACCAAAGGGGTCGGGCCAGAACATGATTGTCATCCTAGATCCAATTCAGTGATTTTTATCATGTGTTTAATCGGTAAAGATAAAAAAAATAAGTGTGGGTGTGATACTTTTTAGTTTTTAACTTTTCGTGTTTAAATTTATTTTTATTTAATAAATAAGCAAGATCGATTCATCTAGACTCTTTAAATAACTTAGCTCTTTTTATTTTATTCTTCACGTCCGGGGTTACGCCCCTAACATTTTATGATTCATTGGCAAATCTACTTTGATTCTCTATCAACCAATAACGAGGGTTGTTAAGGAACTTTTGGTTATCTTGGTAAAAATTTGATATCTTTTGTTCCGCCTCAACAAATCATTTTTTTCGGAAAGCGCCTTCTAAAGCAACCCATTCATCCAAACGAGAAGGGGTCTATTTATTTGCATGACCTTTGCAAATTTCACCCTATCTACACCCCGCAAAACAATATATTAGCTTCTAATACTAAGAACCAATCATTCCTCAATCGAATGAAATCCATCCTTCTATCACAACTACTTTCCTCCATCTGGCCTTTCTATTGTGCAAGCAATATTAGTTGGATTACTCATAATCTAATAGGTTGTACGTAACCCAACCCAAACTTAGCTAAAAGTACGATGAAACCAGTGGCCCCCTTCACCACCCTCGTGGGGGTGGTCTATAGGCTATAATCTTTGTTCGAGTTCGATTTTGTTAAATAAACCAACAAGTATGTGTTCAGGCTTGAACTCAATTTGTTTAATACAAATCGAACGAGTTGAGTTCATTTGACACTAATGTAAAAATGGAAATGACAATGCGGTGTTAGAAGTATAGAATTGCGGTATTACAAAGTGAAAAGGGTGTTATTGCCCTTGTTTGCGAACATAAACAAGTGTTCCATGTCGAACTCAACTCGTTTAGCTATACAAATGAGCCGAACTCGAATTTTCATGAGTCAATTTGTGTTTGCGAACAACTCGATTAAATGCATTAGTGAAATTTGAAAGGTTGTTCATAAGCCAATGGTACAACTTTTAGTTGTATAGATTTGCTAAGATGAATGGACTTATCGAAAATACAATAATTATCACGAGTTGGGTGCAACTTAACACCTCGATGAGTATTTGCTCATCTTTAATATAATCGTCTAGCAATGTTTTTTGTTATATGATTCAAAATCATTTGTCTTTTTATGTAAGTGTTAAATCATGTATGAAGATAATGTATTCTTATATCGTATTTGATGTGTGGCTGGTGTTGTATTATTATATTGTATTTAGTGGTATTTAATTATTTAAATGTAATGATCACCCTTATTTATTAATGCAACATCTTCACATTCAATGTGTCTGTTTCGTATGTTTAGTTTGACAAATAAGAAATTATGGTATTTCGGTTGCTTATGTGTCATCCGGGCCTAATATCTAACTAATTTACTAGTTTCCTTTTATTATATCTTACCTAATTTAATCTTCTCCTTTTATTATATTGCCTAATTCAGTATTTTTCTTTTATATAATTCAATATTTTCTTTTTATTCTCCCAATATAAAACTATAAATAAGTCATATACAATTACTAAAATAGATCTAAATTTAGTTATTTTAATATAAAAACAAATTACATATGAAATAATTTTAATTACAAAAAAAGACTTTATTATGAAAATAATTAAATAAGTTGTATTTATAATAAAAGTTAAAATAATTTTATTTAGAGTAGGTTTTCCTGTGAGAGCGGTCTCATTATATGAGACCAATTTTTACCAAACTCATTAACTTACCCACTCCAACCCATACATTTAATAAATTAAAAGGACCATTAATTTTCTATTTCTCTCTCACACGCATAAATACTCACGTAGTGTGCTTCCACCACCGCCGGACTCCGGACGCCACTGTCATCTGTCGCTCGCCAAATGCCACAGGCCACCACTGTTGCCGATCGTTGGAAACATCTTTTTTATAAATTTTATATCGTTGAAAGCGTCTCATCCCCCTCGTTTTAGATTCAAAATTAGATTTACTACTCTATTCACCGTAGATATGAAGTCACAAAATCATCAAATTTGACCTCCGATCCATATCGATTCACCAGGCCAAACTTCGATCGATTACTACCTCTCATCTTCTCTCATTCCACTCTACAAAACTGTCAATTCAGATTTAAAAAAAAAGTCACGGAGAAGAAAAAGTTAGAATATGTCCAGTTTAAGTATTATACGCTTTGTTTAAAGTATCACAAATTTAACTAAAAGTATCACAAAGTCAAGTAAAAGCAACACATTTTATATTTTCATCATTTTTTAATTAAAGTATCATAAAAATGTTGATAAAATATTACAATTAGTTAAACTATTACATTATCTATACTTATTATTATTTTTACATCTATGTCTATTACACTTGGATAATTAAAAGTATCACAAAAGTTTGATTACATATCACAAAATATAGTAAAAGTATCACATCTGTTATAAATACTTTTATTGCATTTCACAATACTCGATAAAGACCATATATACTGTATATGCACCTACCAATTGTGATAGTTTTATTGCGTTTTGTGATACGTTTACATAAACTATATTATGTAATCTGTTAACTAAGGTTGTGATACTTTTAAATAGATTTGTGATACTTTATAGTAATTTTTGATACTCCATGTTGGGGTATAATATACAATATTTATATGTAAAATTGTGATATTTTCAACTCAAATTATGATATTTTTAACTAAATTTGTGATTCTTTTACTATAATTTGTAATACACTCATATGGAAATATCATATTAACTTGTAATACTTATAATTGTGAGACTTTAATTATATTTTGTGATACACTAACAACTTTATGTAACATCTTAAAATTTTATTGCAACCAGGAGTTGAAACGGTGTATTTATTATTATTATGGTTATTAGTAGTAGTAGTAGTAGTATAATTTGTAATACACTAATATGGAAATATCATATTAATTTGTAATACTTGTAATTATGAAATTTTAATTATATTTTGTGATACATTAACAACTTTATGTAATATCTTAAAATTTTATTGCAACCAGAAGTTGAAACAGTGTAGTAGTAGTAGTCGTAGTAGTAGTGGTGGTGGTGGTGGTGGTCGTAGTAGTGGTGGTGGTATTAGAGGTAGTAATGGTAGGAGTAGGAGGAGGAGGAAGAGGAGGAGTAGCAGTAGTAGGAGGAGGAGTATGAGTAGTAGGAGTAGTAGCAGCAACAGTAGTATTAGTAGTAGTAGCAGTAGTAGTAGCAGTAGCAGTAGCAGCAGCAGTAGGAGCAGCAGCAGTAGGAGCAGTAGGAGCAGTAGCAGTAGTAGTAGTAGTAGTAGTAGTAGTAGTAGTAGTAGTAGTAGCAGTAGTATCAGTAGCAGCAGCAGTAGCAGCAACAGCAACAGCAGCAGAAGTAGCAGCATCAGTAGTAGTAGTAGTAGTAGCAGTAGCAGTAGCAGTAGCAGCAACAACAGTTAAACAAGAAAAAAAATCGATATTGTAATACTTTAACCATGACAATTTTATAATTTAACATGTAATTATTCTCATGATACTTTTAGTACTATTTGTGATACTTAAAATCAATTTTGTGATACAAATACATTTAACCAAATACAGTAGTAGTAGTAGTAGTAGTAGTAGTAGTAGTAGTAGTAGTAGTAGTAGTAGTAGTAGTAGTAGTAGTAGTAGTAGTAGTAGTAGTAGTAGTAGTAGTAGCAGCAGCATGACCTTGGTTGTGTTCCATCAAAATGGGGAAATATACTTTAGGTAGTTGGTTTAGTGTCTGGGTACCTGTGTATTCAATATGTGGTTCAACCCTTACTGTTTTATTTAACCTGTACCCCATATCTGATGCAGGTGTAGTGACTGGTTTGCCCAGGATAGACTCCCCATCCCTTGGACTTTTTCCTTTTTCCGGGTCCAATAGTTTCATCTGAATGGTAGCTAGAGCAGCAGTGAGATGTTCCAATTTGTTGGTAAGGTTCGGGATTTGTTCCTGGATCTGATCTTATGTGAGAGATTTGGGCTCTGATTTTCGAGTTATTTTCTGATATTTGGTCCTGTAATTTCAACTCTGAAACTTTCCGTTTTTGGGCTTCAGCTTGCAACACTTGATCGAGCCTTTTATGAGCTTCCTGCAGGTCCTTAAATCGTGTAATCTCAGCCATGTCCGAGGATTGATGGCTCTGGTACCATTTGTTATGGGCATACTGGATTTCCTTTTTTTTTGTAATTTTTGTAATTAATTTTGTGATATTATGGACTGTAAAATAACTTGATTTAAGAGAAAGATTCGGGGAAGAAGTACATGAATTGGTAGAGAGAGAATTAAGAGAAAAAGTTGAGAAATATCTGAAACCGCTTACTCATTTCGTGCTCAATTACACAATATAACAGAATGGTTTTGGGACCACTAGTTAATTTACAAAATTGCGCTCTAATATGGGTTTAAACTTAATAAGGCTTTACTTCATTTGGTTTATCAATTGTACTCTGGCCTAGCTGAATAATTTCCCAAGCCCACTTATATTGGCCCGTCTCCATGCCCTACAACTTCGGTTCGCTCCTGCCCATCTATCAAGTCCGACCCGCTTTTTCCAATAAACATATGATTTGTATGACCCATGCCTGATTTCCCCTTTTCATTTCATTCACCAACACAATTAGGGTTCGCGTTCAACTCTTCCCCTCCATTCGATCTAATCAGATCCGACCCCATGATAGATATATAGAATGTATATTTTAAATACGTTCTGATATATGCAATTATTTAGAATGTATTTTGAAAATGCTTTCTAGTATATCATATTATTTAAAATGTCTTTTATAAAAAAAACACTATATGTTTGCACTACCCATCTCTTCCACTGCTCCGATCCAAATCCACCTCTCAATCCCATTTTCCTCTATTTTTGCCCCTTAATCTCACTAGGCGATGACAGAGAAACCAAGCACTTGGAGGCCATGGACGGAGCTGATTCCCACTTCTGTCTCTCCCAGATGGATTTGCTTCGCTGTGAATCCAAAGTCATCGCCGTCAGCGGCGCCTCCGGCGTGGTGCATATGGCATCCCCTGCTCCATCGATCAAGTCAAAGATCCCCAAGTGATTGCTTACCGAGTATTTTTTGAGTTTTAATTGAATGTGAGATGGGTTTTTGGTGATTGTGTCAAAAAACGAAGAGGAAAAAATGGAACCCCCAAGGGGTTTGTCGGCTTCTTTATGAACTTGCAATTGAAATAGGTTTACTCGCTATTTCACCTAACACTGGGTAGTCATGTTACTTGCTAGATGTTGTCATGATTTGTAGGTTCTTAAAATTAAAGAGTTAATCTCAAGATAATTAATTAGATCAGATTAATTAATATAATAAATTGTTATTTATAAACTTATAAAAGTTATAAGCCTACTGCTGGTGTTAGCCATGAACCTAAAAGGGTCACACATAATTTTGGTTGTTGACATTTCAAGATTGATAACTCCAATGGTTGAAATAATTAATTAATTTGAATTAATTAAACGAGATTTTGATTTAATTCAATTATTGGATTGGATTAAATATTTAATTATATATTTGATTGTGTAATTAAATCTAATTTGATTAGAAATCTCAATTAAAGGAATATATTAAATTGGTCAATTGGATTGATTAATTTAAATTCATAGGATTAATTAATTAATTGAATTAATTAATTAGTTGAATTTTAAATCAAAGTCCATGTAATTTTCTAGTAAGCCCTAATTGTAGAAGTTCATTAGAATAATTGAAGATTTTAAAATAATATTAATTTATATTACATATTTGTATATAATATAAATATTTATATAAAAAGTAATTAGGGTCATATTCTTTGTTTTAAAGGAGACGATTACTTTAGGAAGAATGATTTTCTTAATTATTTGATTAATTAGTTAATTAAGACTAGACCTAATATTAACATAATTAATCTAATATATATACCAATATAAGAAAGAAAATGAGATGCAGCCGTATTATTTTCAAGAAAACAAAACAAATAGGCCTCCTCCCTTTTAATAAAAAAGGTTGCGGCCGTCCATCCGATCCAAGCGTATCCCCTCTAATCGAGTGCACCTTTTAATTGCGATACCGGAAAAATTTTTCGCTAGTAGAATCGTTCCGTTTTTCAAATTTATTGAAGGAATAACAATTAGTTCAACAATTGATTGAAGATTAATTATTGTAAATGAAAAATTATCAATTAATCATCATCTACGATTGAAGAGTTAAAAAATAAAAATGTGAAAAAGTAATTTTGTTTTTGTTTTTTTTCTTTATGGAACTTCATGCGTTTCTTGCCTTTCTTCATTGGCCTTCTCATTCTCGGCATCATTAAAGGTTTGTTAGTATTTATTTTCTGCTTAATTTTCTATTCTATTATTTGTGTTTCTTGTTATTGTTTTATTTCCATTTTTTTTATCTTCTTATTATAGTAATTTCATCTCAGGTTAGTTTGTCTGTTTTGGCAAAAAGATGTAGATTCTTTGTATTGGTTGCCCTGATGGTAATTGATAAATGGCATTTGCTTAGTTGTTTTAATCAGATTCAATTCAATAGTGATTTTTTATCTTTGGAAAAAGTTATATCTTAAGGAGTAAAATTTCTTTAAGTGATTAACAAATGTTTGACAGAATATGAGATATTTGATTTCCAGTAATGGAAATGTAGTTGTCTATATTATTATTATTATTTTTTATATAGTTTGATTTAGAGATGTAATTAATTTCCCAATTGAGTAAATTGCTGAGGATTATCTTCTTGCACTCGAAATGGAAGTTAAGGGAAACTTTAAATAGGGTGGTTCTATATATAGTTCAAGAAGGTTATGTTTTCAGAATGACTGCTTACAATTTAGTCACATTTGTTTTGCCAGTATATTTCAATGAGTGATGCTCAATGGAGCAATTCGCTCTGTAGCAATAACTCATAAATAAATTATAATTATATTAAATTACTTAATTATCCTTTCAAGTCTTACATTATCATCATATTTATTAATAGTGGTAGTTATTATTATTATTATTATGTGAGTGAAATATAGTTTGAAGTAAAATATAAGTTAAGTGATTTTAATTTAGTATTTTAATATCTGTTAAGTGATAAAAAAAAAACTATTAAAATATTATTTAGTAATATTTATTCTTGCAATATACATAAAATCAAAAGCTATTAGCAATCGAAATAAGACTACAAATCAACTACATGGAGGGTTGTAATGAATCAAATCTTTTGATTTGATTCGGTAATCGATTCGCTTTTATCGATCCGAATTCGAATTCAGATTTATATTTTGATTTGAATTATCAACGAATACGAATATGAATACTATCACGTATTCAAATTATATATATATAATTATAATATTCTCTAATTATAATTATTGTTATTTCTGTTTTCTATTATATTGATATATACTAAAATATAATTATTTAAATTATAATTGATATCTTATAATACACACACACACACACACACACACACACATATATATATATATATATACATACATATATATATACTAGTTTAACACTCGTGTATTTACACGGGATTTATAAAAAGTTAAATACAAAAAATATTTGTGAAAATTATAAAGTTTTAAATTCAAAATTAAAAATTGAAAGGATGTGTTCCCATGCCCTGTTCAATTAATTAATTATTATAATTATTAATTAATATTATATTTTAATATTTAGATTAAATTCGTTAATAATTATATTTACATAATTATAGAAATACAAAAGATGTCACATTATCTATTCGTCTGTAATCTATTAATTAATTATTATTAACTCATTATATATTTTGATGTTTAGATTTTTTTTAAAATAATTATAGATACATACTTTGAAAAATTCAAAATGTGTCATACTATTAAGCATTCTCGCATTGTGACACTGTCTAATAAATACTAATTAACTATTATTATATCATTTTAAATTTTAAATTTTTGAATTCATTACTAATATTTAGTAACATACTCCAATTATTGCAAATATATCATAATTTACCTATATAGAATATTTAAAATTCCAAAAGTAAATTATTTCAAGTTTTATTATTAATACAATTTATTTAATTATTTTCATAAATAAGTTTTTTTTTGTAATTAAAATTATTTCATATGTAATTTGTCTTTTAATTATAATAATTAATTTAGATTTTTTCTACTAATTATATATGACTTATTGATATTTTTATATTAGGAGTATAAAAGAGAATTACTAAATTAGAGAAAATATAATATAAAAGAATTATTAAGTTAGGATAAATATAATAAAATAAAATATTAAATTAGGCAAGAAACAATAAAAGAAAAATATTAAATTATGTATATATTTGACTCGGATGACACATGAGCAACTGAAGCACTAAATTTATTTATTATCCAAGCGAAAAATACGAATTAGATACATAGATTATGAGGGTTTTGCATTAAAATATACTTGTTTAACACCCGTGTATTACACGGGACTTATCAAAAAATAAATATAAAAAATATTTGTGATAATTACAAAATTTTAAATTTTAAATAAAAAACTAAAATAATGTATTTCCAACCCGTGCCATATACATGTCTAATCTATTTATTAATTACTACAAATATTAAATAATTTTGTATTTGATGTTGAAGTTAAATTCATTAATAATTTTAGTTACATACTTACAAAAATTTAAAAGGTGTCACATTCTAAACCCGTGTCTATTATCTATTTTATTAATTATTATTATTAAATCTATTTTATATATTAATGATTAGAATAAATTCGTTAATATTTATTAGTTACATACTTTGAGATAGATGTCAACTCTCAACCCGTGTCACATTGTACTGATGTCTAATCAATGTTCATTAATTATTAGAATATAATTTAATATATTTATATTTAGATTGAACACATTACTAATATTTAGTTACATACTTAGAGAATTGTAAATAACTCATAGTTTACCTATATAGAATATTTGAAACACCAAAATAAAATTATTTTAAGTTTTATTATCAATAAAAATATATTTAATTATTTTCATAATATTTTTTTTTGTTTTAAAATTATTTCATATGTAGTTTGTCTTTTAATTAAAATAACTTATTTAGATCTTAACTACTAATTATACATGTCTTATTTATATTTTTATATTAGGAGAATCAAAGGAAATAATTAAATAAAGAAACACTACTACAGAAACAGGAATTTAAGGCGGTTTTTTTTTCGGTTTTTAAGGCGGTTTTTGAACCGCCTTTGTATCCACCGCCGTAAATATTTACGGCGGTTTTTTAAAAACCGCCTTAAAAAGTGAGGCTTCTTACGGCGGTTTTTCTTGAACCGCCGTAGAAAGGGATACTTTTTACGGCGGTTTACGAACTGCCTTAGAAAACAACGGCGGTGGATTCTACGGCGGTTATTAAAACATACCTTCTAGAAAGTCTATTTTCAGAAGTCTATTTTCTAGAACGGATATTGAATAATACCTTCCAGAAAGTAGTAAAAAAATTAAAAAAAAAAGAAATGAAAGCAGGTGCACCAAAATATGGGAAAAAAAAAAGGATAAAAAAAATAAACTTAACTTTAAAAATAACAAAAAATCATCCTTGCGGTTTTACACCAGAGGCAAACAATCAATACAAGACGCGAACACACTTAATATTCTTATCATTTTAAGTCTTTACAATTTTGAATGGGCATATTACTACACCGTCAGCACCAAGACTATAATACTCGTTGGAAACGTCAAGCAATGCGTTAGCCAGGAGTCGTCGTTCGGCTACAACATAACATTACTGTATTAATAAAACTCTCCATAATGCCCATTAATAAAACTCTCCATAATGTATGGTACACACACAAAACTACAAAAACTATCAAAATGTTATCATGTCAAAAGCAGAACTATATTTTCTGTAATTAAGGAAAATTACAGGCTAGTTTCTGCAATTAACCCAACAACAAAAATAAAAAATCCTATCATTACCTTGGGGCTGTCCGAGCCAGGAGTAACCATGTTCGTCTTCAATAGAGTCCCCTCAAGGAGCACATGCTGATCATTAAGCGCTTTATAAACCGCCGCCAGCACCGTCTCAGTCGCTGCAGCGCATCTCTTAATATCATGCCCCCGTCAGTCAGAATCTCCGGCTCCACAATAGGGACCAGCCCATTCTCCTGACATATGATCGCGTATCGGGCCAGCCCCTGCGCGTTCTGCTGGATGCTCAGCTCGGACGGCTCGGTGGGCCCGATCTTGAGCACGGCCCGCCACTTGGCGAAACGGGCACCGGCCTTGTAGTACTGGGCGCAGCGGGCGCCGAGGGAGTCGAGGCCCTGGGTGGTGGTCTCGCCGTGGGTCCCGGCCAGGTCGACGGTGCCCTCAGATTATCTGCTCCCAATTTCACTAAAAAGGACCTCCAATGTAATCGTTCCTCTGCTGGAACTCCATTGAAACTACAAAATCCAACAACCAAATAAAAAATAGAATAAGGACAGATTAATTTTCATGCCAGATTTTGAATCAAAAACCAAACTGGGATTATTCATATCAATTAGGGCAAAGAGTAGGAATTCCAAGGAATTAAGGAAACAAAGAGGAGCAAGAGAAGCAGAAGATCGAGACTCATCCGAAAATCCTGATAAGAACTGTGTGGGCTGGATATTCTTGATAGTTTAAAAGCGGATTTTATCAGAATGCCGCTTAGAAATTTTATGAGATTCGTCCTTCGTCTTGGACTTGTGTTTCTTGTCATCTTCTTTACTTTTATGCCTTTTGGCCCTCGCTTCATCTACCAAAAAAATCCCACAATTACAACAATTGTATAATCAAGTAATACAAATTCACTGAATTGAAGAATGCGAAAAATCGAGCAAAATATAAATGAAAAACAAATTTAAACCTCGAGGAGAAGCTATACATTTTATTTTTATTTAAACTTTTCTTACGACGGCGGCAACAAAAACCGGAGCGGTCTTTCGAACGGGGCGGGTCGAAACCGTAAAGTGCAGTCCTGCGGAAGAGGCAACCGGTGCCGACATAGACCGGGCCTTGGAGCCCGTCAAGAGCACGCATGTTCACATCGAAGAAAATGGTGTTGTGATTCGCGTAACGATCGGACGGATCTATTCCCTCGAATCTTTGAGGGAATTGGACGTAACAAATACGGTCTCCGCCACGGTCCATCATGAAACACATGCCCTCTCTCATTGCATGTGATTTGTATATGTAGTGATCGCAGTCGAGATTCAGTATGAAGGGGCCGTTGGACATGATGGCCGAGGCTCGAACCAATGCATTCATAGCCCCAGCCTTCTTGTTGTGATCGTAACCTGGTCGCTTCTCACGAGAAACATATACGAGCATGGGAAGCCTAATGTCGACCTTGGTAAAATCGAGCGGGCTGTTGTCAGTAGTTCCATGCAGAGGTTCATCACTAGGAGGTTTCAACATTACCTGCACAGTTCACATGAAACAACACAAATCGGAACAGGCAAAAATGCAGGAAGATTTAAAAAAAAAAAATCAAATCAACAAAGATATACATTTACAAACCCAAGTATTCAGACGTTTTACATAAACAAAATACCTGTATGATTCCAACATGGTCACCCCTAGAATGTTCGGAAGCAGAATCATTCCATGTGCCTGGCCAGTGGGTCCCATCTGCCATCCACGTAGCTCGGGAGACCTTCAAAGGCTCCAGCGTCCCATCCTCGACGGTCGTCTGTCTCCGAAGCTTCAAGGACCTGATTTCCTCTCGAGCATTATACGCATCTGAACGACGCCGGATCGATTCGGGGAGACCATTGATCCGAACCTTGAACTCATCATACTCGCGCTTCACCCTTCTGCGATCCTTGACGAAATCCGGATGCACCTGATTTTTAAATGGATCCTTTCTCAGGCTAAAGTACGACTACGGGTTTCTCGGCTCGATGCCGTGCTTACGGCAAAATGGGACCCACAAGTTAGCAAAACTAGCCGCTTCGTCCATGGCTTCGAATGTGAGGAGCGCACCCCCGTCGTCGGAAACATAGCAGGAGAGCTTCTCAACAGGGTAATCGGCAGCGAGGATGGAAAGGATTGTGTTTGCGGTGACGAGCGGAGGTTCTTTTCTTGGATCGGCGGTCGAGACGAATATATCTACACCTGGCAGATCAGATTTTCCAGTCGGATTGACAGGGCTCGGCATTTCGAATTTTTCTTTCAATACGTTGAGATCGGTTGCACGATTGACGGGGCACAGTTTCGGAAGCTGGTCTAGTAGCCAAGAGAAGGCGAACCAAATCTCACAGATGATAGACATCATCCATAGCCATCTGGCGTCCTCGTTCGGGTGGCTTACTCTCCACGATAGAAAGAATCCGAGAACAGCCATACGAACAAAAATTAAGAGCCTGCAAGATGTATAATTTTGTTAAAAGGCGAACACAGATCGAGGTTCAGTTTATTACTTAGTAATTAATTATAATGTGAAATATATGTTTTGAAAGACTGCATAACTGATTTAATCATCAATATGGTTACAATCCACAATATGTACAAGGAAATGACAATATTATACAAGAAGAACACAGAACTTATTTTATATAGTGCAGTATAACATATAGAACTTTCAACAAAATTGGATGATTTAATTAATTTTCTAAACATTAATAACTTTCAATCAGAATCATATTCCTTAACCCAACTAATACTCAGTTTTATTCAAATAAAATATAAATGATGGCATTCAAACAAAAACATAAAAACAACAAAAAAAGCAAAGCAAGACGAGTTTTACCTGTACGGGCTGATTATTGCAGCTGGTATCTTCAATTTACGAGTGAGCGGCCTCCACGGTTTGCTTAGAAGCTCCGGAGTCTCACGACACGATTCCTCATTTATATTATTATCACCCGCCGATCCTCCATCCTTGGGCCATATCGCATTACCATATCCATACGTCCCTTTGGTCTCAAACAACCAACGGTTATGATCAAAATCCCCCGCCTTGACCGGTGGAAGGTCGTGGCAGACCCAATTCGGCCGGAATGGCACCGACC
>BMAC01000065.1:1586225-1597978 GCA_014905375.1 Phtheirospermum japonicum
CCTTTCCTTCTTTTCCTCTCCGTCATTTTTCCGCCCCAGAAAACGCCATCCTTCGAAACATCTCCCCTCCAGCTCTCAGCATTCGCCGCCACCGACAGAGACGACTCTGTTTTATCTGCCGCCGTGTCGTAAGTGCCCAGCCACACCCTGACCCTGTTCTACGACAGCTTTATCTCCGCCACCCATTTGCCCTACTGCCTCTGCCTCACAATTCGCAACCGGCGACAATCCCCTTTTAGGCCAAAATTACAATTCGCCGGCCGGCGACAATCCGACCCAATTGGATGCTGCAATCCCTTCTCCTCTTCAAGGCGAAGCTCCTCCTGCAATCAATTTCAAGAAAGGAGCTCCAAATTTGGCGAATTCAATTTTTCGAGTTGGCGATCCCCTTTTGGGTCAAAACGGAAATTCGCCATCTTTTGTGTTATATATGATACGTGGATGTCTAATCGAACATAAAATATTAATATTAATATAAATTAATTAATGGATTTAAATTACTACTACTAATAATAGAAGGTCTTCATTTGGCGGAAAAAAGTCATATTATTAACAGTGGTAAATATTGTTATTATTATTATTATTATTATTATTATTATGTGAGTGAAATATAGTTTGAAGTAAAATATAAGTTAAATGATTTTAATTTAATATTTTAATACTTATTAAGTGATAAGAAAAATTATTAAAATGTTATCTTGACAATATTTATTCTTACAATATACATAAAATCAAAAACTATTAGTATCAAAATAAGACTACAAATCAGCTACATGTGGGATTTTATATGAATCAAACCTTTTGATTTGATTCAGTAATCAATTCGCTTTTATCAATACGAATTCGAATTTGAATTTTTATTTCGATTCGAATTGTTAACGAATACGAATATGAATACTCACGTATTCGAGTTACTATAAATATAATTACATATACACACTTTTTTATTAATATTAAATTGCGAGTTAGTACAAATATAATTACATATATATACTTGTTTGATGTAAAATAATCAAATCAAAACTATACGAGTCATAACAAAATTAAATTATAAACCAGCTAATATAATAGGTGTAGTTGAATATTTTTTATTTTTTTACTAAATAATTATTTATGTGCATTGTATGGATTTTAAAATTCAATTCAATTCTATACTCAATCTAAGATTTTTTATGGATTTCACAAAAATCAACTGTTCAGTTTAGAATTGGATGAATTCTATAAAATTCAAGTATACTCAATTTCATGCAAATTCTCACGAAATTCATTAAATGGTGATTTTATATGGATTTGAGAGTTATAAGTATACACTTACATAATTCAAGTTCATCAAAACTTATTATTTTATTTTTTTGATTTCAAAATATATATAATATTTGGTAATATTTTCAATGTTTTTGGTAATCTTTTAATTTTAAAATAGAAAATTTGAAATAGTTATTTAACAAAYTTGATAGTAGAATAAATATTTATATTCTAATTATATTTTTGTCTAGTTTTAAAATATTTTGAGATTTATTTTTTTATTTTTTAAAATATCTGTGATTTATATTTTAATTGAATATATAAAATATATAACTTTAACTGAAGCATAATAATAAATATTATCGGCATATTTTTTTTTATAAAAACCTAACTTATGTCTTCATTGAATAAATAAAGTATTACTAGTATATTTTTCATTATTATTGTTAATGTGTCATTGAATTAATTTTGAATATAACATAGTTCTTATTCTATTAATTATTCTACTATATAATAACATCATAATATATTAACTGTTAAAATATAAGTATAAATAATATTTTACTCAATATATAAATATTATTAGTTTATTTTTTTTATTATTAACAACGTTCATTGTAAACTCAATATATAGTAATTTTAAAAATAATTACGTTCAATTTAGTATTGTATATATATAATTAAAAATAAATAAAATCAGTTACATGGTTGTAAATATTTAAAATAAGTTTGATAATAAAAATAATTAATTATCAATAGTAAATTACGAGTTAATGCAAATACAAATATATTTATACACTTATATGATGCAAGAAAATATAATCAAATTGTATTATGGAATAACAAAAATAAATGATAAATCAGCTAATTTAATAGTTATAATATAATATTTTAATTATTTGATTAAATAATTATTTATGGCATTACATAGATTTTAAAAATATATATATTCACTTGTATTCGCAATCTTGAATTCTATAGATTTCACTACATCATATGTTTATCAATTTGAATTCTATAATACTTTAAGTATCTTCAATTTCATATAATTTCTCATCGAGTTCACTGAGTTGTGTATTTTTAGGAAATTATATTGATCTCCTAGTTAAAGATACACTTACATAATTTTCTATCAGTTTCATTATCACTATTATATATTTTTTTATCTAATATTGAGATATTTTATATTATTTTATACAATTTTCTATGGTTTTAGTTTTTTTTTATTTTAAAATATACTGAATAATTATTTAGAATTAAAATATACTTTCTATTTAACTACTTCATAATTTTTATATTTACTTGTTATTTTATAATATTTTTAAGCTTTTTGAATTTTATATTTGGGGATTTATTAAATAATACTTTGATTTATAATGTTATCATACATATCGTACCATTTGGAAAAATATATTATATAGTTGATATGAATATAGAGTAAAGATTTTACACTATTATTTAACTTATATATTGTAGTACAATTATAATTGTTATTTAATATCACTCCCTTCTTTCCATAATAATCAAGAAGGACAAAAAGGTAAATACATAATTAATAAAATAATATAACTATAAAAAATTCTTAATTATGCATTTGAACTTACCTTTTTGGATCTGTTGTTCCGGAGCAATTCGATCCATGTAGCATTATTGTATTTCAATTATAATTAAATATTGCGCAATAATGAATAGTTTGTATAAACCATTTTTTTCATTTATTGTTTCAGGTATCATTATGTTCCTAGAGATATTTCTCATAATAATTGTCAGAGCCTCTGGCATAATATCTTTGGCCTATTCACTGCTTTTACATTTACTATTGCATTTTAAGGTATGTTCTTATTTATTTATTTTTAAATTTATTTCTTGCCTACTAACGTAACCACAATTAGTAATCATCCTAATTGATGCCTCTTATAATGACAGTACAAAACAAAAACAATTTGGACCAGTTCTGAAGTTCGTACTTTGCATATGCATTCCCGTTATCTTAATAGCATTGCCGCCTACTGGAATTGCGTGTAGCGTTTTAGGTGGGGCCACATATGGCCTGCTCGCACCGATGTTTGCCACTTTTCAGGCAGTCGAGGAAGGGAAAATGGACAAATTTTATCACTGTATTTGTGTATGTAAAAGCTTTTGAAGCGTAATCTTTTATCGTATTTTCCTTTTTTCCCCTCCTTTTTTTGTGAATTCGAAAATTGAGACTTTTTTTTTCTTTTGCGCTTGCAGGATGGGATTTGGAGCACTTTCAAATTGAGCTTCAATATTATTAGGGATTTTTTTGGATGTTTTTATCATTCTTATTTATCGATTATGGATGATCTACGATGTCACGGACCTCCAGAGGGAAAATACTATGAGATTAAGTCTGTTTATGTGTTCTGTTTATGGTAAATTACAAAATATACCCTTGAGATTGGACCTAATTAAAAATAAATAAAAATTACAAATTACCCCTAGGATTTGATTAAGTGCTAAGATTAAGGAGCTAGCTGTAATATTTACAAATGTGAGATTTTTTTTTAAATATTTTTTGCTGATGAAGGGGGTGAATCTAAGACAAAGTTAAATCCTCAGGGTGCTTTTTATAATTTTTGAAAGTTAGATGATATTTTTTGCAATTAGGTCAAACCTCAAAGGTAATTTTTTAATCAACCCATTAACTGAAAAATATATGATCGTATATTTGCAGCTTGCTATATGTTTCCATAGCTTTAATAGTTGGGGTGCTCGGGTCGATGATCGATCTGCGAGTGATCACAGTGATTGCCGTGTGCAAGAGCCAGTACATGCTTTTCAAGGGTTGGCATCCGTTGTTTCACGACTCCATAGGACGTGAAAGCCCGTTCTTGGAGACTATATGCATCCCGTTTGCTAGTTTTGCGATTTTGTGGGGGGTTGGCCGTTGGCTGTTGTGGGGGCATTGTTGGGATACATGGTGTCGAGTATTTTCTTGGGTGCTTATGCGGCAGTTATAGTGTATTAGGTCGAATTTCCTTTGCTTACCTCTTGAAGAAATCTAGAATAATCAATATTAAGTTACTTGAATAACTACTCTTGATATTTAGTCTAATTAGTGAATAATTCTACTTTGGTACCATAATTCACTCACTTAACCAAAGTGTTTTTTTTTTTGGCACTTTTGGGACTAAAGATGTAACAATTGAATCCTATATGACGTTTGTTGCCCAATTTCTAAATATTGATTCTATATATTAAAAAAAAAAAACTCTCTTTAAAAATTACAACGTTTGATATTTATATCTATTTTATAAATTGCACCTTCAAGTAGAGGACATTTGTCAAGTAAATAAAAAAAACTCAAGTGAGTGTTTGTGAGATACCTCGAGGGGTTATTTCTTTGTAGTTTTAGAAGATAATTAGATTTTACTGTAATTAGGCAAAACTTGAGGGGGGCTAGTTACCATCTTAACTTAAGTGAGCAGTTTGAAAAGGCCATCGCCCAATATGGAAAAGATATAGTTAGGTATGATTATGGTTGTGTTGAGATCTCTTAATATCATGATTCTGCTGCTTGAATTACCATCTTGTTGGATTGGCAATTTCCGACACCTAATGCCAAATGTTGGATTGATATTGCAAACACGTTTTGTTTCAGAACATGTAGTTTTAAGGAAAATAAAATTATTGATTGACTCAATAATCTTCAATATGCATTTTAATCTATCAATCAAATATTGATAGTCTAGCTTTGGTACATTCACAATGGGTTGAATTGCAGGATTGATACTCGTATAGGTTGTTTAATGAGTAAAAAAATTATTTATTTATTTGTCTGTGTGTGGCCTGTTCAAATGGTTGATATGGATTAATTTGAGAACATATTTTATTTATTTTTAGTTTTTAATCATGCGAGTGGCTTAAATAATGTAAAAACGCATGAAATAACTGGATTTGGGATATCCGATTGACCAATGGAAGAAACTCAGCGCCACCATTGAACCAGCATCGTCGGCTCACGAAGCCCTCAATTGAAGATAAAAAACCATTGATTTAGAGTTTTTTTTTGTTGTTGTTGAAAATACTGAAAGATTGGAGTAACAACAAAAAGTTTTTCAGAATTTGTTAGGCGAATTTGTATTCTTGACCTCTGATTTACTGTGGTCGGCGGAACGAATGGTGGCGGTGGCAGTATAAGTGCAAAAGAGAGAGAAACATCGGGGAGGGAGGGATCTTGGACTAATTAATAGGGTTATTGCTGGGGATGGGGGATGGGCGGGTTGGTCAGGTAGCAGGCGAGTTGGAACAAATGGATATTGGTAAAATCTGGTCTAATCGTGTGAGACTGGTCTAATACAAGTTCTTGACTATTGAAACATGTGAAAATTGGACTAAAATTTCCAAAAGTAAAGAAATAATATACCAAATTGCAACTCCAAAAAACAACATAAGTTAATTAACTAATTTTGCAACTTATGCTTAAATAAATAAATATTTATGACCATCTATTAGAGAAAAAAGAACGAACTAATTTTATAGGATTTCTAATAAGTTTTTCGATTTATTTCGAAAGCAAATGATTAATCATACGCTTCTCACATTTCGTGAATAACCGTAACATTAAGAAATACCCAAAAAGACATTTCGAGAATCGGTTTAATTCTATCTTTGTTCCTTTTGTTTGAAAAAATGAAAGATCCTAATGAATCGATCTTTCTTTCGGTGGTTCGCGATAAGATAGAATTGGTTGCTATTTTGGACGTTCCAAAAAGATAAACTTGTTACTATATTTAATTTTTCAATTCACGAATGCCTCTATTTAATTATATTAAAACCACATAACTCAATTTACCCAGATTAATTTTACGGAAACTGAGTAGACAATGAACAAATAATTACTTAACCACAGTGATAAGTATGAAAAATGCAATATTTTAACTATATTAATAAATAATTTATTAAACGAAGTCAAACTGGACAACACTCTTGTTAGTTCGAACCATCGGATCATCCATTAGATAAAAACTTCATACCAATATATTAAGTACAAAAATCAATATATATTATAATAAAAACCAATACATCATTGTACTAATAAAATATTGTACAAAAACTAATATATCATAATAAATCAATACATTATAATATCGAATTAGGTTCCAAACATAAATATTTGCCTAATTGTAAATCATCTGTTTAGGACGGAGATAATACTGTAGTTGAAAAGTTTGTTTTTTAAAGAATAAGAATAAAATTTGAAAATGTAAATGGAATTGAGGTAAAAGTTAATTTAATATAATATAAAAATAATAAAATGACTAATTAGAAATTGTGCAATACTGCCGATCTACTCGACGGTCTATCCTGCTGCTAGCGCTTTGAGAAGACTCGTTACAACTCGAAGCAAGCTTGTTTTCGAACACAACGGTACCATTCGATAGGGCCGGAGGATCTGTCCCGCGGCGGTGACAGTCGTCTAATGAGCCTCGCCGCCGCCTTCAAAACTCTCAACCGCTCATCCTTCATCACATGGAAATCTGTATTCTCTCTCTCTCTCTCTCTCACCCCCAAACTTACAAACTCATAGTTATCTAGCATAAACCCTAGCCGTCCCTACTTGCAGACGGGGAAGCTGCAGCAAACCGTAGCGAACTGCATAGAGAGAACCGGACGGGGACTCCACTCAGGGGACGTATTCACCGTCAAGCTTCTCCCCGCGGCCGCTCGCTTCGGGCGGTGCTTCGTTTTCCGATCGACCTTTATTCGCGCGTCAATTGATTATGCTGTGAGAGAGACCCCTCTCTGCACGACGCTGTCGCGGGATGGGTACAGGGTACTAACCGTCGAGCACCTGCTCTCCGCTCTGGAGGCCTGTGGCATCGATAATTGTCGCATAGAGATTGAGGGATCCCGCGATTGTGATGTTTCGGCTGAGGTAATTGCTGATTTTATTTTATTTTTTGTTTGTAATAGATTCATATTTAATCTGAGTATTGGGCATGGCATTATTGGTTAATAATTGATGGATTAAGATTTACTGGCCTTCATTAATATGGAAAATATTTGAGTTTCCTCCCGTTATTCATCGGAACTAGTGTTGAACCTGTGTGATGCACAAAACACATACACACCCTTAAGTGTAAATAATATATATAATAAATAAAGATCTTCATGCATATAAGCAACAAACACACAATTTTACATCAATTTGCACTAATTAAACAACTGATCCATGGAGTGTAATATAATGAAGTATTGTATAATTTTGATAATTTCCATTTTTATATATATATATATGTACGGATATCATGTTAAATATTAAAGTATAAGAGAACAATGAGAGGAAAATGACTGTATTAATAAGAATAATGAGAAATTTTGTATTATATTTTTGAACACTTACTAAAATACCCATCGAGTTATCTAAATCATTGAAAGAATTATATGTTCACTTAGTTGTTTATATAACCATTATTAACCCAGTCGTTTGAGCAGTTGACCAGAAGATCCGCCAAACCCAAACCATTTGGCTCATTGGTTCAACCTTTTTGAGCCACGTGCTTGATGCTTGCTTTTCTCATTCCTGTTTATATTTACATTTTCACTCTATTTAACTTTATTTAGTATATATGAGACAATAACATATAGGTAATAACAACACGAAATTCATTTTTTTGAATTTAGTATATAAATTAATATGTTTGAATTAAATTATATATAAGTTTATGAATATGATTTTATATGATTTTTAAATCTAAGAATTATTAATAGTTTGTTTAATTTACTTATTTTCAATTTATAAGAATAATATGTATGTTACATTATTTGTTTAGGCCATTAATTGACCCCGAACATTTGATTCGTTAGTGTGTGTGTGTGTACTAAGCAACTTGATGTTTCGAATGATTGTTATAATCCCTTGTTCTATCTTTGTTTAATTTTATTTTCTGTATGTGGGACAAGGACACCAATGTAACGCGTATAATATTAATATTTTTTCTTTTCTATATTTCAATATTTTATTTATGATCTTTGTTGATTGAATATACTGATTAATATATCTGAAATATATTATGTTTTAAGTTGATGAAATACCATGAATGCTTATGATTTTCAAAGATAATATTTTCATAAAAAATAATTAATTTACTTGTTTCATTTTTAATAAATAAGAATTATTTACATTATTATTATTATTATTATTATTTATTGTTACTTTTTTGTTTGTTCAGTAATTCACCCAATGGTTGGTCGATTGAACTGAAAATTTGGCTTGTTGATTTATCATTTTTAGTCTCTATTTGTTAAATATTTTATATTTCTTAAGTTCTTGTTTTTTAAATAATATATCTATCTATGTGTGTGTGTGTGTAATGTAAAAATAATTAATGTTATTATATATAATTACAAATTAAGTTTATCTAAAATCAAGAAGTTATTTAGATAAATTTAACTATTATTTAAATAAATTGAATTTATTATATTTGCTAATTAATTCTTTTACAAATTTTGTACTCAATAATAATTCCGAATTCTCTATTCATATTTTTATATATAAAACATATCTGGTATTGTTTATTTGAGATAAGTATATAAATATAAAAATAAACTTAGTTTTGTGTGTATATATATATATATATATATATATATATAATTTTTTTATGTTATATATGATATATGGATGTCGAAGATCGTCAAAAGACAATTAATTTTATAGATTATATATACATAAAAAATGGGTAAAATTTTTTTTTTATTAATTTTTTAAAAATAGAAAAGAAACACAAAATGATCATTAATGTACTTTAGACAAACATTAAATATAATAATTATAATTAATCTTTTCAACCTTCAAACATTAAATATTAATATTAAATAATGGATTTAAATTACTAATAATAGAGTTTTTTTTGGGAGGGAAAAAGAGACCACTTCTATTTATAAGTGGTCCTTTCGTTATATATATGTATATATAGATTCAGATAATTCGATTTCAAACTAGATTTTTAGGATTTTCTACTGTTTTTATTTGGATGATCAAGATTTGGATCTAGTATAAAGCTTATGATCAATAATTACAATTACTATTCTCCTCCAATTTGGTAGTTTAGCATAATGAATTAGCTTGGTTAAAAAACAGAGATCAGAGTTTAGTTGAACCTGGAAACTGCCATAAATATAATCAATCAGTTTGTGTTGTTGATTGACTTTTCTCTGTTTATTGATCCTTTTAAGGCAACGAATGGCCAATGGGTAAGTTTCTGTGTATTATTCTACATGGGAAATAATTCTCGAGCACATATTTGATAGAATCAAAAGAAGGATGAATTATCTGGTTAAATTCATATTTGCATCTTAAATGCAGTTATTGAAGTATATTGTCGTATGGGTGAAATGGCTCTTGAATAACAAAAAGTACCTTCGGTTTCGTGAAATGATAATAATACGTTTCCAGAATAGAAAAAGGAACATGAAACTGATCATTATTGATATCTTGGGTAACTAACCGTCCAGGTTCCCATCTTTGATGGGTCAGCAAGAGAATGGGTGGAGGCAATCAATCAAGCAGGGCTGAAGGTGGCTGTAGACAGCTGTGGTGAAAGTTGTGAAAAATTAGCTCCGTATCTCAGTGAACCTGTTCACGTAATGAAAAACGACTCTTTTATAGCAGCATTCCCTTATCCAAAAGTCAATATCACGTATGGTATTGACTACCCACAGGTAAACCATACGCCTTTTGATGCCTTGACAAGCACAATTTTTTTTATATCTAAAATAGCAATGAAACTTGTGGTGTCATAATAGCTGAAATTCATTTTTGATAAAAGTGTCTGGCAATTGCACACCAATTTTTCGTGCTTTGGCTCTTATTATAAGGGTTTGGGAACCTAATCTAGAAAGTATTGGTACTACGTGACGATGTGTTTGTGATTGCAGTATAATTTTTCTTTTATTTTAATTCATGCTTGTGTAAATTTAATTCTTACAAAAATTATTTTTTAGGCACCTACAATTGGTCGACAATGGTTCTCATCCACCTTGTTGGATGAATCTTTCTACTCTAAGGCGATAGCTTCAGCGAGAACCTTTTGCCTCTATGAAGAGGTAATTTTTCCTTTCCTTTTGCCAGTGTTTTTACCTTTCTGGAATTTTATTATTCTATATCCTTTTTATCATTGCTACAGAGTGACCAACATTCGCATCTGTGCTGTCATTTTATTCAGCAATATGTGTTGTAATATGTGGGTTTCCATTGTCCGGATGAATCTAATTCTCTTGTGTCGTATTTTCTATGAGAAATTAAATAGTTGTCTCTTTGATAGAACCAATAAATAGCTATTGTTTTTTCTTTTTCACTTTCTTCCCACACGTGGTCACTTTCTCACGTCATTGAATTTTCTGATTAGTTTGTCTACTCTCTTGCCAGGTGATTGTAAAATGACTCTTTTGTTTCTTAAAATATTTGAATCCTTTTTGTTTCAGAAATTTAGCTAATGTATGTTATCGTTATCCATGGTGTAAAATTTCCTTGCAGGTTGAACATATGCGGAACTTGGGACTTATTAAAGGGGGTTCAGCAGAAACGGCCATCATATGTAGGTGAGAGATACTTACTAGCCAGTATTAGCGATCAACCTCTGTACGTTAGTAACTTTATAATTTGGTAACATTTTGGCTTTCTTGTTGATTCATAGGCTATTTTGGGATATCTAGATTTGTTAATCGTTGATGCACACATTAATGTGCATGTACTAATATTTCCGAGATATATCAATAGGTCTTGCAGATAGTTTTAGAGTTTTGAGTCTCACTCTCTTTGTTGCGTTTAATATGACATGTACATTTGCAGCATGAGCAAGGGATGGTTGAACCCACCCCTGCGTTATGATGATGAGCCTTGCAGACACAAGGTTTTAGATCTTATTGGTGATATGTCGCTTTTGGCTCAAGGGGGTAATCAAGGGCTCCTGGTGGCTCATATTGTTGCATTTAAGGTGTGTACTTTTGCCCTTTTTACCCTTTTCTATTTATCAATCTTGAAAATCATTACTGTAAAGCTATATCGTATGTAGGTTACTTGTGTATTTAAAAATTCAATTTTACTTTTTTTTTTTGAGTTGAAACCTTGCGAAATTTCCTGGATGCTTTTGCCCGTACATTCCACAAGAAATGTCAAATGGCAATAAAATGTAATTGCTCACCTTGGCTTAATGAAACTAGGAAAAAGAATATAAAAATGTGCTCTTAGCTTCAATGTGTATGCATGTACAATAATCATGAGCTTTTGTTCTCCATGAACAATCTGCTATAAACTATAAAGTAGCCTATCTCAATTTGGTAGATGACGTTGATGATATTTGTATAATAAAATAATCCAATCACTAGATTATAGGTAAATAAAAAGGATAATTACATATGCCATCCTTGTGTTTGGCCTCGTACAAAAAAATTCAGTTACTATTCAAATTACAAATTCTCGATGACTTTTATTCCTATTTAATCACTAAATTATAGATAAATAAAGAGGATAATTACATATGCCC
>BMAC01000065.1:1597994-1617224 GCA_014905375.1 Phtheirospermum japonicum
ACACAATTAGGCAAACAATAGTAGTAGTTTTTGCTATCCTTATGAGTTGTTGTATTTGTGACTCCTCAATAAAGAGCTGCGAACTGGTTACTAAATCTGTACGCTTGATAGGGTGGACACTCCCTGCACACAGAGTTTGTTCGCTGCTTATAAGGGATCAGTGAAACTGACGATAAGGCCTCTGCTTCTCACGAGCTCAGAGCTTAGGAACAAAGCATTGGGTCAATCGCATAACACAGTTAAACAAGCGTTTAAAGGTTGTAGGCTTTTAACTATGCTGGATTATGTCTGTGTTACCAAACATGTTGTATCCTATGTGATACACACAAGCATGTACATTTCCGTTTACCTATTTTTGCTTTTGCCCTATGCATTTTGCCTTGTGGTATTTTGGGCAACAGCTTTCTATTTTAGATATACAATGTATATTTTAAGTTTTCTGATTTGTTTAGTTCATGAATACTGCAATTTCTCTTCTAATTTCAGCAAGAGCTGTAAGAAAGCTTTTTTGAGTTTGATAAAAATGGTTAAAAAGTGGCGCTCTGTAAAATTTTGAAATATAAGCTTTGGCAGGTTCAGACGAAGTAAAACTAAGATTCTGTGGTTTTGAAAAATGGATTTCCGTATTCAACGGAGTAATATTTCAAAATGAGCCTTTTCTTTCTTTACATATATTTTTAGCGCAAGAATAATCGAGAGATTTGAGTAAACCATTTTAAATATAAAATTACTGTTAATAACATCTTAATGCTCCATCTTATTTTATTCACACCGTGTGTCAATTCATGCTACTCCTAAAAACGCGCACCATGCAGGAGTAACATCTACATAATAACTTGTTTTTGAAATGAGATTTAACATAGTCCAATGGAGATTATAAGTTAATGAGATCTCAACAGAATGTCTACACTCGTACGCGAATGTATATATACATCCAGTCATCTCTTTTTAATTCACAAGGATATCTACAAGGGGTAACTCTCGAAAGTAACTATAACGATTAGGTGTTTCCAAGACAAAAATTTACAGAAGCTACTCACTCCTCCATTATTCCCATAACTATAGAAAAAACCCACAAATAGCAATCAAGCAAAAACATGGTTGAAGCAATCACAACCAACATATATAGTTTTTCTTTCTCCTGATTTTCCTCAGTTTGTTTCAGACTTGTTCGTTTCCCTTAAGGATGTTGTACTTGCATAGCGGGCAAGTGGCATTCATCTTGAGCCATTTCACAATGCATGTTGAATGGAAATGATGGTTACATGGAAGAGCGTGTATCTCAGTCCCATCCTCATACGCGCAGAGACATATACAACATTCCTGAAAGACAAAACATAACAAGTAGTAATATTTACGAGGGAAAGGAGACTTTTTTTCACCAAGAAAGATGCACCTATGAAAAATCCAAGAATCACTTATCCAGGGAAAGGAGATTTTTTTTTTCTGTTCTTTTTATATTTTATTTGATAATGTTACAAAATAAAATAAGGGTGCGAGGTACGATTGGATATCCCATTAAATAGTAATGACCTAAAAGAAAGGAAAAGTAAAAGAAAATGAATGAATTTTATGAGTACGATAGAGTACACAAATCAAGCCAACTTACTGCATCTTCAGGAGAAAGAATTCGCTCGTTAGGCATGTACCCACTGCTCGTTTCAATAGGAACCAGACTACCAGCTGTAAAGTCAACTCTATCCTCATCCTTGGAGGCTTGAAATCTGTACTTGGGAAGGATACTCAAATCAGCCTCCGATGCACCTTCCTGCATAATAAAGCAATAATAAACTTTAAAGACGGTGATTTTACCAATACAGTTTTTAAAAATTATTATTATTATTATTATTATTTGTAGCATACCTGGCCAGCAATAGCATAAAGAATGGCAATGATGCAAGGTAAGCAGCAGCAAAGAGCGATCCCGATAAGACATGCTAACACAACACAAAATATGGCAAAGATTACATCAAACGCCAAGAATACCACAGTCAACCTGCACCACTTTCAATATTAGAAAACCTTCCTGTAATTAATAACACACAAAAAAAAAAATCAAGTAGAACGAAAAAGAAAAAAATCCCGAATCAGATGAATATGTTATCAAGCGAGTTACTGAAACAAAGCAAACGGAACTTGCTAATAAAGGATCACATTAATTCTGGCTAACCATTTTCTTAATTTCTAAAGTAACATTTATTTGACAAGATAAATTTACATAAAATACATCCCATTTTTCCTAGAATAGTTTTAGCATAAATTATTGTATTAAATATTCCCTCCAACCCACAAAGATAGGCCACGTTACTATTGCAGGTGTTCCACAAGATAGGCTTGCTGCTACATTTAGTATGTAATTAATTCATCACAACTCCATTTGGCTGGACAAATTTCACGGAAACCGAAAAGACAAAGGAATATACAAACAATTAATTAGGCATACAGGCCTAAATGAGAAATACATTATTTTGACTATATTAACCAACATTTTCATAAACTGTGTGAAAGATCTAGGATGGTCTCACAGTGCTACAACAATAAATAATAAAAGCAGTAAAATCTGAAGCTTTAAATCAGACGAGCTGTGAACTTACCAATACAAACGTGGAGCATCACTTAAAAGAGTATCACCGCCTGAGATAACCCAGTAAAAGCCGACTATCCACCAGATAAATGATACCATTGTGTTCACTGATTCACATCGCTTTACCCTACTGAAAAATGATATCAAAATTAGCCAGGAATGCAAATAGAGGATCTTAATATCAAAGTTACTTTTGATAAGATCACATTTTTTAGAATTCGGAAACTAATGGTTATATATATCACACATCCACTTTACTTACGATATAAATACGAACATGGTATAATTCAACCACGCACGAGACTTCAGCAGAATAATTAAGAATATTCATTGCTGGATACATATCAAATACTAATAGAATGGGCAAATTATAATTCTCAACAACAACCTTTTAAGCTCAAATCAAAAACTTCACAAAATGAACCATAATAGGAAAACCCTAATATCGTATATTTGCATAATTCACCTCAATAAACGAAAATTCCTAAATTTGATATATTCATATCCTCTAAAGAGAGAAAATAAGAAAATTCCAAGAAATCAAACAAGCTGCATACACAAATGAGAAGCAAAAATACATATACTTCAAAAAAAAAGAGCACATAACAAACTTTAACAACCATAAAACCATAACCAAACCATAATGAATATTAAAAATTGATATCAGGCAATGGGAAAATTAAAATGAAAAAAAAATAAAAATCGGTAACCTGGAACCGTTAGAGATACCGAAGAGCCCGCCTCTGCCATCTTCGTCTTCTTCACTCTCACTCTGATTATCATCCTCTCTACTCAGGCCGCCAACCCTAATTCGCTCTTGCCTTGAATTTCGCCTATTAAACTCCACCCAAACGAGGACCACGTGCACCAGGCACTGGAGAGCATACCCGCACACCCAAACCCTAATTGGCACATCAGGTTTCTCCTTGGCCGTACAAATTAGCATAACCACGGACACGACCACGAACGCCAGGTTCCACATGATGTCCAGCGCGACGACGGGCTTCGAGTAGCCCCAGTCGGCGCGGCGCTCTTCCAGCTCGCGGGCGGCGGTCTCCCGGACCACCATGGAGGCGCCGCCGCGGCGCTGGGTGGTCGAGGCGGCGCGGGAGAGGAGGAGGGAAAGCGACGACGGGCGGGAGGCGGCGGAGTTAGGCGGCTGCCGGGGGCGGAGGAGCGGGGCGGTTGGGATAGTGAGAGAAGTGGAGGAGGTGGTGTCGGAGGACATGTTTGGGGATTTTATTTTACTTGAAAACTGGAAATGTGAAATTCGATGTGGTGAGGTCTGTGGGGTGGGGGGACGAGTTTTACGAGAGTATGGGAGGGGTGAGTGACGACGCCATTGATGGGGTAGGTTTTGGTCTCTCTCTATCTGTGATTTTGACTTTTTCTGTCTAAAATCCGAATAAAATTGCGTTAATAAGATACTTCCGGTTCCAATCCAGCGTGTGCAATTTTATACCATCGATCGATTTCCTGTAATAATTTTTCCAGGGAAATAAACCAAGTGTTTTTTTTTGTTTTTTTTTTTTAAACTTGTACAATTTTATATTATTTCACATTTCATCATAATATTTTATTTTATTTTTTAATTTATTTCTACATTTATGTGTTTACTACCTAAAAAAAATTAAATAATTAATAAATAAACATTATAATTATACTTATAGTATTTATTTAATGCGTTTATTATAATCAAGAAAAATAAACTAAAATTTATTTTGGTAGTGTTATGAATGCGTATCAAATATCTTATCAAAATAATAATTCTAATTCAAAATTTTAAATATGTTATTAATATTTCAGTCAAATAAAATAAATTTAAATTATAAATTTAAATTTTTTTTGGCTAATTTTCCTATTTAGTCATTTTAAAAATGAACTAAATAGGAAAATTCAAACCAAATATATTGTTTTGGTTAGCGTTCAAAACACTACTAAAATTTTAGTTCAATATTTTTAAAAATATTTATTTTACTGATACTGAAAATAAAATAGAAGAAATTGAAACAAAATTATATTTTGATAAGTATTCAATACATGTCCAAAACATTGATAACATATTTAGTTTAATTTTGTTTTCTCCAATTATATTACAATTATAAAATGAATACATAAAATATAATTTTAGTAATTACTAAAATAAATAATAATGCCTTTTTTATTAAATATTAGGAATACATAAAATGTAGCGATAAATAATTAAAAAAAAAACTATTTTGGTGAAATGTAAAAATGTTAGGTTATATGGTAAAATGTAAAAAGTACATAGTTTGGGATTTTTTGTGTAATTTTTATCAATATTTTCAAGATACAATTGTTCATATATGGTAAAGTGTGAAAATCTTATAGTTAAATAGTAAAATTTACGAAAAATACTATATATGATAAATTGTAAAACAAAGAGAATAGTTAAGAGAGTTTAATATATTATTCTCATTCCAAATTTATAACATGATTTATTTATTATATATATATATATATGAGGTTAAGTTAAAATGAGATCTTTGTCTGTGTGTGAAAGTGAAATAGGAACTAATACTAATCCTAATATTTCATGAAATAAACGGAGAAGATTTTTTTTTAACTCAATGATATATACTGTTAATTAATAATACGCGTGTACTTATATATTTTTATAAATAAATTTATAGAAATGCAACAAATTATTTATACGTTAAACTAATACATCGTCTTCAAATTATGGTCATGTCATGAGTAATATGCGTAAGAGTAAGAAGACTATGCACTTATCATTTCAATGATGGGTCTATAACTCTGTAATGAAACTTCACCTATATTAGCATTTTATAGCTTGAAGTTGGCGAATTTGGTCAAAACATCATTTGTGATATATTTAGACTTATTATAAGTATTCCATATTTTAATTTTAGTTTCATAAGCATAAGCAGGCATATAACTTAGCAAAATTTTAACTTGCATTCACTATATCATACCAGGTATGATAATCTAATCACTTTTTGATAAACTATCAATATTAATGAATTAATTTTTTTTTATAAATTTATGGATTAGTAGAGTTAAAGGTGTCATTGTAAAAATTTGTTACACGTAATTTGATTTTCCGAAAATTTTGATCTCAAAGTTATAATTTGATAACTTACATACATTGCCATAGGCCAATACAATAGCCAATTAAACGGTGAAAGTGGACTTTGTTTTGGGTTTGACAGGTATGGTGAATAAGGCCTCAAAATTAAAACTTGTGATGGGTTATCGAGTGAATAGGTAGGCTCGTGTCGTGCCAGTCCAAGACTAACTTGTCACAGTCCAGAACGGGAATGCTTGTAATATATATATTCATATAATAAAGGTATATAAATAATTAGTTTAACGATAATTTTTTTTAAACTTTGTGATGGCTACAAAAATAAGAATATATAGAAGCACAGGTAATTAAAAAAATATATGAATGTTGTATTCTCAATTTGTATTGTAAAATACTGGTATTTCATGCCAATGTAAAGATTTCAAAAATTAAACTACTAATTATTTGTAATATTAAATTATAGAATTAATATTGTATTAGTGTTTCGAATTAATATCATAATTATTTTAACATATCGTATAAGTCGTCAACTATTGAACATCAGATGTGTTGTATCATGCACAACGTGGGGTATCAATTACCAAGAAAGATTATTTATTTAGATTACGTTTGTTAGTATTTAAGTAAATTTTGAGATTATATTGTAATTTCGTTAAATTATAAATTTCGTAACTTATATTATTTGAAACACAAATAATGAATTTTATTGAAATTATCACAAACAGCCTACTATAAATCATACAAACTAAATCTCAAGAATTACAAAAGTTCTCAATTAATTATGTGACTAAAATCTCATTTTTTTTTTAAACTCTCTATCTCTCTTTAGATTTGGTAGTTTTTTTTTAATTTATAAAATAATTATTCACGTAATTATCTAACTTACCTTATAATTCTTCAACGGCTTATATTATTATTTTGTATTATACTGAGTTTTTATTTTTCAAATTTATTAAATAATTATATAAATTTAAACAAACCACGAACTTCTAACTCATCCAATCACAAACCCTTTATAAGGTGTTTTGAAGGATTTAAACTTAAACTTTTCAAATTATTTGAAATTTATCTTATACTTTCAAATCACTCAATAAATTTTTTATATATATATAATCGATTTAAACAATAGTTTATTATATATTTTTTTGATTTCAAGTTTTAAGATTTAGTTAGTATTATCTAATAACACTTTGTATTTTTAGTTTTTTAATTCTTTTTTAATTTTTTTTATTTATTAAATAGGTATTTACAATTATTTTATATGTATAAGAAGGTTATATAATAGTTTTGATTTATATAAGAATAATTATAAAAAAATAAAGTATAATAATATTTTGTTAAGAAACAACCGCACTAAAAGGTAGTTGCTGATTTGGTTTGGTATGACATGTCTTGGGATTAATAGTAACTTTATGGGATTTTTATTTTTAGATTTAACAATTAAGCTGAATTCAGACGTCAACAAACACGTCATTTTCAAACTTAAGTTTGATTATGACTTCAAAGCTCCAAAATAAATTTAATTGACAATTCAGCTGATTTCGCATATGAATAAATATGAGTAAGCATGTCATCTCCGAACCTAGGTTTGATTAGCACTTTGAAACTCCAAACTTTGACAAGTCAACATCCATATTCATAAGTTCAATTCTTGATGGCAGTAACTTATTGATTTTTTTTTTTAATTGACGGTTTACATATTCATAGCTGATACAGTATATATTATTATATTCTTAATACAGGAGATTAAAACTCTTTTATTTTTTTAGAAACATTTGAAAGCTGCATTCAAATGAAACATCTAATGGACGTAATATACTTAATTGAGTAATGATTGATAACACCTCATTTCAATAGATTTGATCAAATTAAGATGATTTAAAAATTGTTAAGAAACTATTTATAAGTATTATTAAATTCATGTAATATAAAATAAAAATGTCAATAATTTATAAATATAAAAATTATTAATATATGGAAATTGGTAAATTTAGTTTATAAATATAGATTAAAATAAAATGATATAATTTAAATTAATTTTTATTTTTAATATAAACACTTAGAAATACAGTTCATATAATAAACATTCTTAACACAAATCGTGTATTTACTTTTGAATCTTTTATATTCCCATACTTCCAAGAGCATGTATATTAACCAGTTTTGAAATTCTTATATGCATATTCACTCTAACTATTGTCAATTGTTCATAATCTACTCGGACATATAAATATATACCCAATATGCCTCTCTTGTATTTGACAAACTTTCCAAGAGAAATAACCTTAATATATGATAATGCTGAATTGTTTATACAAAATTTATATGTGTATTAAACTTGAAATGGATTTTGATCATATTATATTCAACTCATTTTAAAAAATAAAAAAAAAAATAAAAAGTTTATTTGGATTCTAGCTCTTATCTTAAGGTTCTGCTTAGTTTTCATTAGTACACAAACGCATTTTAGAACCTGTTTACACCCCTTATAGATCGGTCCGTTCTAAAAGGCACAGTTTATTGAACGGTACAGTTCTATATCGGCCTTCTAGAACGGATCATAAAAGAACCCATCTAGTAAGTATGATTTTCTAGAGCGATTCTTTAACCCGTTCTAGAAGCTTAGCTTTCCAAAACAGATCTTTTAGAACTCGTTCTAAATACTTATCTTTGCATAACGGATCCTGAGAGATCCGTTCAAGAAAGTAGTAAAAAAACTGAAATAAAAGTAGGTGTCAATAAATACACCAAAATTATCAATACTAAATATTCAGCATACATTGACTAATTCACTAACAGATACACCGAAATTCAAGAAAAACAAGACATTTATTACTAATAGACAAAAAATATAGCAAAACATGTTCCTTGTTTATCCTTCACCATGATCTGCAAGTGTCTCTACAAAGACAAGGCCTAAAAAACATATACAAGTATATATGTGTTTGCTATTTTGAAGTACTTGTAATTATCTCAAAAAAAATATAACAAGGAAATTAATAAAACCAAGGGAATATGAGCTACTTACGATTCCTATAAATTAATTTATTGTGAAGGTAATTGAACATTTTGTAATGGCAATTATGGTGGTTCCCATACAACAAATCATAACTACATTCTGGAAAAGCTGTTCTAATATGTGCCTTTTTTAACTACGTTAGTTTGTTTAAAGTACTTTTTAATATCATAGCTAAAACGGGAGATAGTTCTTATTAAATCGGTTTAATTGTTTAGAAAACAGATAATTAAAATTAATCAAAACAATGATGCCCATATAATAGCAAGCAACGTGTTGTAAGTTACGAATTTCTTGTGAAACACTCCAAACCAAACCATATCCGTGCCTTATGGCTTTTTGAATTTGGTGATGTGGGTTGACACCTAATCACTTATCACTCACTAAGGAATCTAATAATATACCACGTTAACACAAAGCAAGTCTTTAAGTCAATCTAAATTAAGCTTTTCTTAACTACAAGATATCTCCTGAATTAGGGAAAGAAAATTTGAATCATTAGTGAAAAGAAAAGCGTGGGGACCCTCATAATAAAACAAGTCAGCATATATTGGCGTTAATTGACTATAGTTTGTTCTTAGGATTCTAATGTTACTGTCATGCATTAATTTAAGGTTATTTTATGTTTGTTTCTTTATAGTAGGAAGAATGTTATTTTATGTTAATGAATTAACTCGGCGAAAATAGTTATTGTATTTGTATTGTAGGGAATAGAGTTTTGGCGTGTTTTTTTTTTTTTTTTTGGATAATTGTTGAAAAACTAGACTTATAATGGGAATCGTTATCTAGATTATAGTCTACATAATACCAAAATACTTTTTATAGAACACTGCATTTAAATTACAAACCAAGTCATTGAAGTGGGGGAAAAAAACAATTCTGTTAATTAGGATAAAAGAGGAGGACAACGATCTGAAATTCTAAGAGGGGCTCATGGAACTAATAATTATGGCTATCCAAAAAAAATTGTAGTTTGCTAACGGGCGGATAAGTCAGTAAATTCGTCACTAAATTGATTGCTGATGAGAATGACCCGCTAGTAATTTTGGCGTCAGCAAATTGATTGCTGACGGAATTAACGTATTCGTCAGCAAATGCTGACAGCATGCTGACGGGTAAAAAAAACCTCTGTTTGCTGACGGGCGAATTCGTCAGCAAATTGATTGCTGGTGAGTTTGTTAATGGGTACGGCCCATCAGCATTTTTGGCATCAGCAAATTGATTGCCGACGGGATTAACGTACCCGTCAGCACATGCTGACGGTATTCTGACGGGTTGCGTCCGTCAGTATTTTTACAATATTTTATAAATGCCGACGAATCATGCCCGTCAGTATTTATAAAATATTATAAAAAAATAATTGGGCAGGCCTGACCCAACCCGACCCGCGTCAATTTAAATCTCACATATGTCATGGGTGAGATTCAAACCCACGACCTCTTGTAAAAGAGGAATGAGTTACCGACTCGCCAAGTTGATTATATGAGAGTTTATATATTTTTAATATATGTTAGATATGTAAATTAAGCTATAAATTATAATTATAATTAATTATATTATATATATATATATAAGTATGATTATTTATAAATAATTATAAATATATATTATTCATATATATATATATATATATATATATATATATATATATATATATATATTATTAATATAGTTATTTACAAATATTTATAAATATATATTGTTTCAAAATATATTATTAATTATAAATATATAAACATATAATAATTATATTATATTTATAAATGTAGATTATATTTATGAATAATGATATAATAAATATATATTATTAATATATATATATATATATATTGTTTATAAAGAATTATATATATAATTATTATAAAGATATAAAGATATGAATATATAATAATTATATTATATTTATAAATGTATATTATAATTAAATTAAATTTATAATTAATTAATTATGTATATTATATTGTATTTGTATATAATTATATAATTATATATTTTATTTTATAAATAATTAATTAAATTATAAATATATATAATATTATTTTAAATATAATATAATTTTAATATTATAAATTATATTTTAATTAACTTGCTGACGGCTTGTTGCCTGTCAGTATTTTTTTTTTTAATAATGGTGATGGGTATAAGTCGTCAGAAAACCCGTCAACAATTCGTCGTCAGTTTATGTTGAAAGCTTATTTTCTATTGACATATTTCAATTTTTTTGTAGTTATCCCACGTAAAATTATAATTGAGAATTGAAAAGGGCTAAAAGATGCTATCCGTACATTGTTAGGAAATTAAATTGTAGCTCAATCAGAATATTTACAATTGTTAATCATGTACATGTAGCCATAGTGTGTGGCGATAATGGCATCATAAGTATCAAACGTACAAAATAACCCAATAATAACAAATTTAAAAGTCAATGTTCAAAAACTCTCAATCATTTTAAACAATGCTATTTAAACTACAAAATTGTGGTTGTAAGCAATATTTTAAAAACTGGACAGGTGAATGAACCGGTCTCCTCACCGGTTCACGGTTCAACCGGTCGGACCGGTTCAACCATCGGTCCAACCGTATTAATAAAAATATAATATTCTTAATTATATAGTATGGAATATTATGTAATGTATTAATATAAATATTAATTTAATTCGTATTTGGATGAAGTAATTAATTTATTATATAAACATGCTTAATTTATTTATACTCTATTAAACATATTAATGTAATTCTTTGTTATGTGATATATAAATCATAGATCACTATCTTAATTATTTGTCTAGATTATTAAGAGAGATAAAAATAAAAAAATAAAATTGACCGAACATAATTTATTTATTTTCATATCGCTTGATTAGGTTACATGGATCATTAATATAATTATGCCAATTTAGTTGAATCATACACAATATTTTGCACATAAAAAACGGTTTGACCGGTTCAACCGGTTTTTTTGCCGATTTTCAGCGGTTTAACCGCTAAAACGGTTTTATAGGTGTGATCGGATCGGGTCAATGGCCGGTTCTCGGTTTAACCGGTTGAACTGGCTGGTCCGATCCAGTTTTTAAAACAGTGGTTGAAAGAATTCGAATATTCTTGTAAAACAATGCACTTTATGACTATGTGTCTTTAATTTTGACCACACATGACCGGGCCTAATGAGCTTGAAATCATCTCGCACAGTGCTTTTGAGCTTAACAACTTTCTTTTTAGGATATCAAACGGATCTCCCCAGAAGATAATTTTAATGTGGTCGATTTCTCTTGTTTTGCAATCAATTTCGCTACACCACAGCTGCTCTTACGGACCTACTAGTCCAGAAGCTTATCAAGAGTCATTTAATTTAGAGGTGTAGGAAAAATCCTTAGTTGGCGTCTATTATTGAATTAACCCGATAGTGTTTTGGGAATATCCAGCGCCAAAGTCAACCGGTAAATTTAAAATATCTTATAAACTTATTTGCTTGACTATTTGTCGATAAACGATCAAATTTTGTTGATCGTTGATCATCACAAGTCGAGATGGAACAATCGTAATTCAAATTGCCGGATGAACTAAGTAGCCTTATATATTATTCTTCTTGAGTCTTATAAATTACTCACTTCTTTTATATCTTACTCTCTACATTTTAGACATTAATCTCTAGTGATCAGTAATATTTCTCTCATTTCGAGATATATATATATATATATATATATATATATATATATATATATATATAAAAGTGTCTACTTAGTAAGTTTCTAATTTGCCTAATTTAATATTTTTCTTTTATTATATTCTTTTAATTTAATATTTCTTTTTATTCTTATAATATAAAAGTCATATATAATAAAAGAAAATCTAAGTTAGTTATTTATATTAAGAAATAAATAGCTTATAAGGTAATATTAATTACAATCGGAGCTTAATTATGAAAATAATATAAATAAGTTTTATTTATAATAAAATTTAAGATATTTTCATTCTTATAATTTTAAATATAAAATATAAGCAAATTACAAGTTATTTGCACTAATCTATGTATGTAACTAAATATCATTAACAAATTCGATTTAAGCAAAAAAAATATAATATTATATAATAATAATTAATAAATATTGATTAGACACAGGTACAATCCACATGGTTTGATATGTAGTAAGAATTATTAATGAATTTAATATAAACATTAAAATATAAAATATTTAATAATAATTAATTAATTAATATAGATTAGACATGGGTAAATGTGTTAATTTTTGAATTTTCATAAGTATATGCAAATAAAATATTAACAGATTTAATGTAAAGACAATTTTCAGACTCGCATGTTACGCATATTTTGAGATTTTTTTTTCAAGTAGTATCCAGATTTGTGGACTAAATCAGTTCGATAAATATTTATTTATCGATAAAAACGATGTTGTTCTGCTCGCACAAAATAATTTCAAACTCTTTAACTCTAGATTGACATAAATTTGACGTGTAGATTACAAAAAATAAAAATAAAAAAAATATATAAAATGAAACTTTTTTATAAGTTTTTGATAGTTACAAAAATAAGATTATATAAAAGTATGAGTAATTCAAGAAGTGTATTGAATTATCAACTCGTGTTGTACATATTGTTGCCCTACAAATATGAATATTTCAACAATTAAAATACTAATTATTAGTGATATTAAATCATGATATTACTATCCTAATAATTCGAACTAGTGTTATTATCATTTTAACATATTATAACTGTTGTTTACAATTGAACATAAACGTGGGTATATCTTGCCAAATGAAATTTATTTAAATGTTTAAATTATCTTTGTTACTAATTTCTAAGTAAATTGTTAGATTATATTAAAAAAACAAATTAAAAATTCCATAACTTATTTAGATTATTTGAAACTCTAAAATTGAATTTTATTGAACTTTTTACAAAACTCCACTATAAAACATATAAAAAAATCGAGAAAGTTATAAATTAGTTAAATAAATGGAAAGAAATCTATACATAAGTTCTTAGTAATTATTTAAAAAAAATGAATACTATAAAATACTATTAAAAATAAATATATTCAGATAAATAAAATATTAGATGTATAATTAATTTATAATTACTTATTCAATAAATTTAAGGAATAAAAAAGATAAAAAAATATAAAAACATATAACATTATTTAAAAAAATATTAAAAAATTCTAAAGAATTATTTAAAATATATAGAAAAAAAATGAGTAATTATAAAATTATATAAGTAAAATATAAAAACTTATATTTATTTTTAAATTAATCATATCTTATTATATTTTTATCTAATTTTAAAATTATTTTATAATAATTTATAAAATTTTGCCCATATTATTTATTCTTAAATATATTATTAATTATGCATGATTAAATATATTTTTATTTGTTGAAATTACTTTATAATATTTTAACAATTATTATATTATTATCCAATAATATATATAAGAGTTTTATTTTTAAAATTTATTAAATAATTATATAACCTTAAACAATAGTTTATTATATATTTTTTTCTGATTTTATTTTTGAAATTTATTTACTATTATATTATAATATTATATATTTTTAATAAAAAAGTACAAAACTAATCTTGTGGCCCAACAACTGTTTTTTTGGATTTAATTGTGTTTATTTGGTTTTTTAATACAATATTTCATGTTTTTTCTTTTTCAGATTTATTTAACAATTATTTAGAAGTTAACCACACATTATTATATTCTTATAGAATAATAATATAGAATTGTTATTCAATTAATTTTCTATATTTATTCAACTTATTTTTATAATTCTTTAATAACTTATATTATTATTCTATAATATCTTTTATTTTAAGAATTGGTTAAATAATTATATGTACTTACAAAATATTTGATTATATAAATTTTATGATTTTTAAGTTTTGAGATTTGTTTAATACTATATTATAATATTTTATATTTTGTCTTTGAATATTTCTTAATTAGTTTCGTGGCTTGAAACCTTATTTTTAATTAAAAAAAAAATTATTTTTGTTTTTTATTTGGTATTTTATTTTTTTTATTTTTTTTTCAAATTTATGAAATAATTATTTGGATGTAAATCAAACTTTATATTAATTTAAAAGTATTTAATTATTTTATAGTTTCTTATAACTTTTTTGTTATGTTTTTTATTTTTTAATATATGGAATTCGTGATTAAGTCTTTATTGAACTTACTTTATAAATTTTAATATTATATTATTAATTTATAATATATTTATGTTTTTCATATTTAAAATTGATTAATTAATATAAATTTAAATAATATTTTATTATATATTTTTCTCTATTATCAAATTTGAGATTTACATGGTATTGTATTATATAGTTTTGTGTTTGTCAACAAGAGTTTTTAGTTAAATTTTTTTTAAGTTGTTTGTTTTTTCATATTATTTTAAAATATTTCTTCTTTTTTTCTTATTCATATTTATAAAATAATTATTTAGAAGTTAATTATATTTTATTATATTTTAATCTAATTTAAAAGTATTTTAAAGTTTATTTTATAATATTTTATCACATTAACATTATGTTTTCATATTTAGACATATTAAGTAATTATTCATGATTACATATTTGTTTAACTTGCTTTATAATTTTAATAACATATATTATTATTATATAATATTTTTAAGTTTTTATTTTTAAATTTTATATATAATTATATAAATTTAAACCACATTTTATTATATATTTTTTATTATTTCAAGTTTTGAGTTTTATTTAGTATTGTGTTATAACATTTTATATTTTTATTTTTTATTTTTGGCCTTTTTTAATTCATTATTTATAATTTATTTTTATATTTATGAAAATATTATGAAAATTATTGACTTTTGTATTAAGGTTAAAAAATGAATTCATTGTAAGTTATATAGGGTTAAAATAAATCTGAAATTTATTTATGAATATAGATTTATTTGTTTATAAAATATGATATCAATACTAAATGATGCGGTGGTTGTAGCGGTTCTTCTATAGAACCAGATAGGGCTCCATTATGGAGCCCTATAAATGACATGACATTCATACGAGCCCTTAATTTTTTTTTATTTTTTTTTCCTTTCTTTTTTTATAAATGCACGGTGGGTGGATGTCATGTGTTATATAGGGTTCCGTAATGGAGCCCTATCTGGTTTTATAGAAAAATTCGTGGTTGTAGGCTAGGTACCAAAAGTAATAGAATGTTGGTTCAAATCCCCTGTTTGGTAAATAGAGTATACAATTAGCTTTTTGGGTTCAAAAAGCTAATTTTGAAAAAAAGAATTATTAATTTACATACAAAGATTATTTACAATTAAATAATAATAATAATAATTATCCAAATTAAATTTAATATATTAAAATTTTACAATTCAGAAGATTTTTATAAAAAAAATTTTTTAATTAATTTTTGTAAAAGTTACTTTAATTATTCAATATATTATAAATTTATGTTATTAATAAAAGAAATACTCAACAATAAATTGTGTGAATGTCCCTTTTTGGTCATTTTAAACGATTAAGCAGCTATCAGCTCTCAAATATTTACCAAATATTTTTATACAAACTACTAATACAATCAGCTACCCGCTAACACTACAAAAAAACAGCAAATTTCTGAGGGAACGAAATTCCCTCGAAATTTTCCGAGGGAACACCGAGGGAAATAAAAATCCCTCGAAATTTGAATTCCCTCGGAAATGTCAAAAAATAAAAAAAATCAAATAAATAGAAAAAAATAGAAAAATCGTAAAAAACGAAACCGATCCTATCATCTTAGGCACGTGGGGTTGTTTTGACCCCAAATTCGATCTTAAAATACCAACGAGCATGTGCGTGCCCTCACGTGTCGTGGGGTTCGACCAACAACAAGATACGATTGATCGATGAACTCCTTCGGTTGGAAACGTGAAGCGAGGTAGCGTCGTGATTTTACGATATTAAGGGAGGTGTGCGTCTCGTCGTTGTGGAACCACGGGGGTCGGACGTCGATCGTTTAGTGCGCGTTTTCTATTTTTTTTCGATTTAAAAAAAATTGAAAAAAAACCCTAGAAAATAGAAAAATTAGTAAATAATAAAAACGAATCCCATCATTTCACGACCGGTGGTGGGAGGGGTGCGCCTCGGCGTCGTGGAACCACGGGCGTCGGGCGTCGATCGTCCGCACGCGTTTATATTTTTTTCGATTTTATATGAATAAAACCGAAAAATCCGAAAATAGGAAAAAATAGTAAAAAATAGAAACAAAACTCGAGAAATTACGACCGGGCGGGGAGGGGTGCGCCTCGGCGACCCGAAAATAAACCCTATTTTTTCTATTTTTTTCTATTTATTTTTTATTTTTTTGTCATTTCCGAGGAATTCAAAATCCCTCGGAATTCCGAGGGAATGAAAACCCTCGGTTTTCCGAGGGATCTCTGTTCCCTCGGAAAATTTTAACCTAATAGCAGGCGCTGGCCGCCCGCTTTCTTCTTCTGCGCAGAAAAAAAGAAAGAAAAGATAGAGAAGAGAAAGAGGAGAAGAAGAGACTGAAGCGCTTGCTCGCCACCGCCGCCACCACGCCCCGCCAGCCCGCGTCCAGCCGCCGCCCGCTCGCACAGGCCCCTTGCGCCGCCCCGCCGCGCTCGCCGCATTTGGCTCGCTCGCCCCCAGCCGCGTGCCAGCCGCCGCAGGCCGCTCGCCCTCAGCCACCACAGCCCGCTCGCCGCCTCAGGACGTCGCCAACCGCCCGCTCGCCGCCAACCCAGCCCATCTACGCAAGCGCCACAGCCGCTTAGCCGCCCCCAGCCGCTCGCCGTCCACAGCCCAATGTAAGTTTCAGTAGCTTTTTTATTTGTTTTATTTTTTTTTTTATATTATTTTTACATATTAATCTTGTTTTTAATTGTAAATATATGTTTAACGTTGCCCTAACCTTGTGGTCTCGAGACCGAATGTTGGTTTCAATTAGAAAATTATAACGATCTGGTATTATAACACTAGAATGATTTATTGGAAAACATCAAGAATAAACCGAATGTTGTTTCAATTAGGGTTTTAATTTAGGGTTTTATGGTTAATTTTAGAATTAGGGTTTCAATTTAGGGTTAGTTTTAGAATTAACTTTAGGGTTAATTTATAATTATGGTTAGTTTTAGGATTAGGTTTAATCCATAATTAGAGTTGAATTTACAAATAATTACGTAATTAGGGTTCAATTTAGGAACAATCAATTAATTAGGGGCTAATTTAGTAATAATTACATAATTAGAGTTCAATTTAGGAATAATCAATTAATTAGGGACTAATTTAGTGATAATTACATAATTAGGGTTCAATTTAGGAATAATCAATTAATTAAGGTTCAATTTAGGATCAATCAATTAATTAGGGTTTGCTTTCAAATTTAGGTTTTATTCACCCATTATATTGTATATATATTGTTCATACATGGGAGGCCGTGGTGATCGGCCGGGTTTAATTTTGTTTATATATAATTTTGTCATTGGTGTTGCTGGTTGTTGGTTGATTTAATATTGTCATTGGTGTTGTTGATTGTATACCGTCGGATGTTGACGTGTGGGTGACGGCGCCGGCCGGGAKGTTTTGTCCCTCCAATAGCGGGTTTTCAAATTTGTTTTTAAAAAACGTGATAGGGTGTCACGGTATTTTATTTAAATTTTCAAAATATTTTYAGAAAAATGTGACGGTGGTAATTGCTTATTTGGAACCTTGGCGAAGTGACGCGATGCATATGAATCAYTTGTTTTAGAATTAATAACATATTGAAAAATTTGAAACGAAGTTTCAAATTATTCCACTTTTCCTTAGACCCGTTTGAGATTTAGTATCAAATATAAAGTTTGATACTAAATTTCGAATTGTCCCATTTTTGGACAGTTTGAGAATGTGACTTGTAGTATGTAAACTTATGTGTATGTTTTTTTTTTAGTTTTGAAATTTCAGTTTCTGCATCTCTCGAATTGTTCTCGGGTGCACTGAAATATATGTGCACTACGAGAACTGGGGGGAGATGCTGCCGAAATTTTGAATCTAAGAAAAATACATATGTTAAGATAATACATACTACTAAAATGTCATGTTCTTGAATGGGATAGAAGCCTTACCAATTATAAATCGAAATCACCTATTCTTCTCGTAATGCTGCCGAAATTTTGCCAACTTCTTTAAATTTAGACACGCTTGACACTCAAAAATCTTAGGATGGTAAATGATCGTAGTTGGATATAGAACACGCATATGACTCAAAAATCTGACAATCGTGCAATGTTAGGATGAGTTCCGATCGTAGTTGGATGTACGAGCGAATCGAAGACGGCTATTTATCCTCAAAATTCACGRWTGGACTTGAGAGTTYTATTAAGTTTGCRCAAGTGAATTCCGCTCACAAGGACGGACAGAGACTGAAATGTCCTTGTAATCGTAGCAGATGTAGGAATAGAATCTATCTGGACGTCGATGAGATTAAGTACCACCTGGCGAAATATGGGTTCGTGCCGAATTACTATAGATGGATTTACCACGGAGAAACCCGAATCGCCACCTCT
>BMAC01000065.1:1619936-1649289 GCA_014905375.1 Phtheirospermum japonicum
AATGTACGCGTTTGATGATTCTTCAGAAGGGATGTAAGAGGGCCCCCGGCATGAAATCCTGATGATGTCCGAGATCGACTCGACAATGCTCGGCTCGACAAAAGCTCGAGCTCGGCTCGAGTTTTTTAGTTTTAAATCTAATAAAATTACGGTATTTTTGTAATTAATACTATTAAATAGGGGTATTTTAGTAAATTCACACATAATCGAGCAGCTCGTCGAGCTCGCGAGCTTATTAGTGACGTGCTCGAACTCGACTCGTTTGTGAGCTCGAGCTACTCGAGCTCGAGTTTGACCGAACTCGAGTCGAGCTTTGACTCGAGCTGCTCGCGAGCGCTCGTGAGCCGCTCGACTCGTTTGCAGCCCTACCCCTCCCCATCCATAGAACACTTTTATTTATGTAATAAACTTTGTTACTGTTTCGATCGAACGCATGTAATTCATAAATTTTTAAATATTTTTTTTATTATAATTGATTTATTTGTTTGACTTTTCTTTAATTGCTTTTTTCAATTTTTTGGGAATTTTAATAATTAAACAAGAATTAAAATTAAAACAAAAAATTAAAAATTAAAAAAAAAATTAAAAATACCGAGGGAAAGTTCCCTCGGAATTTTGAAAAATTCGAGGGAATGGGACTCCCTCGGATTTCCGAGGGATTGTCCGGTAATGGTTCCGAGGGAAACAATCCCTCGAAATTCCCTCGATTTTGTAATTCCGAGGGATTTATTTCCCTCGAAACCGATTTCCGAGGAAGGTTTTTTCGAGGGAATTTTTCCCTCGGTTTAACCAAAACCGAGGGATTTTTGCTTAATTTCGAGGGAAAAATCCCTCGGAAATTTTAATTTTTTTTGTAGTGTAACAGTTAATGCAATCAGCTATCAGCTATCCACTGATTGCCAAGCAGGATTGTTTATTGACACATGTATCATGGCCCATTGATTGCCATGTAAGCTTCTCGCTTAGGTGAGGAGTGACACGTGTCAATTGACTTTTCGTAGGAAGGGGCTCCAGAACCAAGGTTTGAGAAGGTTTGAGATGCAAGAGGGTTCGATTAGGGCGGAAATTCTCGCTCCATGTGTCAACCGAAGCAACGGTTAGTCGAATAATAGGTTAGGGTTCAACACAGTTACTATAATTGGGGTTGATTAAAATATAATATTATTTAACAATAAAAAATAATAGTTAATAAATAATAAGTATACATTTATACAGGACACAGAAAATAGTGTAACACATGAGTTGATAATACTTTATCTTTTAAATTTCTTACTTTGATAAATCTTGTGCAACACATTGTGTGTGTGTGTATATATTGCCTAATTTAGTTTTTTTTTATTATATTTTGCCTACTTTATTATTTTCTTTTACTTTTCTAAAATATAATTATAAAAAATCACATATAATTAAAATTAAATCTAAATTAATTATCTTTATGAAAAGACAAATTACTTATAAGATAATAATAAAAAAAACTTAATTATAAAAATAATCTAAATGAGTTGTATTTATAATAAAAGTTAAAATAGTTTATTCTTAAATTTTCAATAATTAATTAATATCGATTAAATACAGGTAAAAATACGGGTTCTTTTGAATTTTTCAAAACATGTAACTAAATTATTAATAAATTTAATCCAAACATTAAAATCAAAAAATATTTAATAATATTAATTAATTAATAAAGACTAGACACTGGCAAATATGACAATTTTAGCATATTTATAAGAGTATCCACATTTGTTCATTTATTTATATTTTATATATCTAATAAACACAATAAATTGACAATTGATCCCAATGTGATTGCTTTCAATATATGTAAATAAAATTATTAACAAATTTAATTTAAACATTAAAAGATATTGTACAATTCACGAGTCGAGAATAATATATTTTTTTAATTTTTTATTTTGATAAGTTATTTTAGTGTTAATCTTGTATATGTGTATATATATATAAACGAAATCGGATATAAACATTCTCACAGTTGTATCCGTTTTCGAAACACGGACGTTAGATAGTAGGAACTTATATTGAAATTTGTATTTTTCAAAACATACTTTCATTTTCATTTCAAACTGATTTTAGAAATCTTCAACTTTGCTTATAGCTGAGCTGAACACATATTTTTCACTAACCAATTAGTTGCATTCACAAAAAGTTTCACAAATTCTTCATCTAATTAATTATTTAATTGATTGATTTGATTTCTTTCTTTATTTAATGAATATATTTTGTGAAGTCGGCACGTAAAACAATAAGAAAAAAGAGCTGTTAAGTTCCTAATGTCCTCTCTCACTGTCAGCATCATTTTGATAAGTGGGCATCTAATTTTATCAAAACCCTAATCTTGATTTGATTCACATCAGCGTGGATTGTCTAATATTAGTTCAAAAGCATTTTCAAGAATTGATGGCGAAATTAGTTGGTATCGGTTAGTCAGTAATAACTCATTTAATTTTACAAATTACAGTAACACCCCTATATTAACAATACTGAATACAAATACCGCCAAAAAACACATCTCAATTAAACATTCCTACTTTCAATAGATATATACTGATCAATTATATTATATGTAGCTTCTTAAATTTACAATTAATCAATCGTATCTAGTCCACGCAAATTTACATAGAAATACTTATTAAATATTGTTCTCAATAGGTAGGCCACTGACCGTTAGCCGTAACCAACCTCCAGATTTTCATACTTTGGTCTCCAAGGAGCCCAACTCAGAATGCCTAATACGTCGTCGTTTGTGGATTCAATCAAGCAGCACCAAACGTCCCTTGTCATAAAAAGAATTAGCAGTTGTTGGGGGAACACACCACTGTCCCTGTGTTGCCCATTCCCAGCATCTTAAGACAAGTTAATCATGTTTTGGGGGAACAATCCTCTTCTTTTTTTTTTTTCCCCTTAAATCACGAGATGTACTTTTTTTCACTAGCTATATAATTTATTTTAATTTGTAGCTAAGTAATTGTACTGCAAATTAGCTATTAAGTTAGTCATAGCAAATTCCAAATTTTACTTGGTGTTAGTGATCATCCTATTTCATTCGTACCACTAAATTTGCGAATTACTTCCAAACGTTTGATTTGGAGTTTGGAGTTTTAATCGATTGATCACCGTTAGATTCGCACTGTATTCTGGTTACTTAGGAAGAATGCATATCTGAAACCATGTTTGCACAGCTTCTAAGGCTGAAATTGTTTCTTTTGGGAAGTATGAAAGCTTGAAGGGAGAGCAATGTTGCAAAAAGGCTACCTATGCAGCTTTCCTCCCTTTACTTTATTCGACTTCAACCAACATAGTTCCTTTATATATTTAATTGAGTATTGATAAATAATTATGCTTATAAGTTCGCATAATAAATTATATGATATTAAAGAAAATAATCTAAAGAGCTGCTCAGTAGTTGATAACTAATATTTGAAAGTTGTTAGCTAATTTTAAATTAGTGTTTAGTAAATTAGCGAATTAAAGTAGCTGATTCAAATTTAATTTACCAATATAAATATGGTTGAGTTCCCACGTAAATTCCACCACGTGCTAGAAAGCTTCTAAAGAAGGCTGCGAATCGAGACCAGTTCACTCTCTAATAGGTCAAATCTTTACTCTAAAGCACCTATACGATGTTGAAGTTGTTGAACATCAACCACACTAGACAAGCTAGAATTTGAACTCGTTGGGCTATGGAAAGACACCTCATACGATGGTGAAATTGTTGAACATCAACCACACTAAACAAGCTAGAATTTGAACTCGTTGGGCTATAGAAAGATACCTCATATCAAAAACCATAAGCAAGTCCTTTCTTATTGCATCCTCTAGTAGGCCTCGTAAAATAATTGTGAATTATCAATTTCTTATATGTAATTTGCATATGAGATCCTAACCTAGTTGAAGAAATTCCCCTCGGAGAATTATTCTGAGAATAAAAAAAAATTGAAAAAAAAATTAAAAATCGAGGGAAAATATGAAAAAAAAAAAAAAAAAAAAGCAGTCGACGCCGCTCTCCGATCGTTGTTCGCCGCCACTCGCCTGAAGCCGACGTCACCGTTGAAGCCGTTGCTCCGCCTCCACCGCTCGCCACCGCCGCCTGAACCCGCCTCCGCCGCCTAAACCCGCTGCTCCGCCTTCGCCGCTCTCTGCTCGCCACCGCCGCCTGAACCCGCCTCAGCTAGTCTTCAAGGTAAGAAATTTCATGGTTTTTTATTTATTTTATATAATTGTGGTTATTTAGGGTTTAATTTCTAGTTATAATTTAATTAATATTTAATTTTCAATTAAGGTTTAATTTCTACTTATGTGTTTATTTAGAGTTTAATTTATAATTAAGTTTAATTTAGGGTTTAATTTATAATTAGGATTTTATTTAGAGTTTAATTTCTAATAATGTATTGATTTTGGGTTGAATTTGCAATTAGGATTTAATTTCTAATCACATATTTATTTAAGGTTTAATTTATAATTATAATTTAATCTAGGGTTTAATTTGTAATTATGATTTAATTTCTAATATGTATTAATTTAGGGTTGAATTTACAACTAGGGTTTAATTTAGAATTAAATTTCTAATTATGTATTTATTTAGGGTTTAATTTGTAAATATAGTTTAATATAGGATTTAATTTGCAATTAGGGTTTTGTTTGTATTTATGACTGAGTTGTTGTGTTTAATCAAAATAATTATATAATTAAGGTTCGTTAGTTCAATTAGAGTTCGTTAATGTTCATTAAGGGTCCAATTATGCAATTGTCTTTCAAAGTGCATGCGATGGTGGTTTTTAAATGGCCTTGTGATCGGTTGTATTAGTATAATGTTACAGATTGTTGTTATGGTTTAATTGTGATTGAATGATGTTGTGATTGGTTGGGAAGACGTCGGTGATGACGTGGTGTACAGTGCCGGACGGGAGGTTTCGTCCCTCCAATAACGGTTTTCAAAATTATTTTTAAAAATGATGGTGGTTTTAAAATATCTTAAATTGTTGGTGATGGTGGTTTTGAAATACCGTGGTGATCGGTATGTGATTGTTGTGTTTAACATATATGTTATTTTGTAGATATTTTTTACATGTTGTAAATATCTTGTAGATATTTTTTACTAATTTATTTTATATTTGAATTTATTAAAATGGTTGATATATAATATATACTGGTATTTTGTAAAATGCTCTTATTATTTGATAATTTTATCAGATGTCGAGGGGTTGTGAATCCAGCATACTAGGTCGATTGGATATGGGGTCGGCTAATCATTTAGCTGATTTCGATGACGATTACGTGAGCATAGATACTGATCATTCAGCGCCGACCGCGGATACCACCACACCGATACTATCCGATGCGGTACATCACGACGGCATTTGGGCCCACCACGAAGGGGAGTTCATGTCTTTATCGCCGGGAAGAAGTAAGTAAATTAATAATTTTAAAATTTTTATCGTTATTATTAAATTAAATTTGTATCCATGAACACAATTACAAGCTAAATAGCAGAGAGGTCAGGCTGACCAATGTATTTCGGGAGATTATGGAGAAGGAGCTCCATCCCGCCGGATGGCAGTTTAATGCAGTCCCTGAGGAGATTCGTCGATTATGGTGGGAGATATTTCAGGTAATTATTATTTTATATCCAAATTTATTAATCTTTACTATAACTTGAGAATCATGTATCAATTGAAGTGTAATTATTGTTTTATTTTGTAGGGGATTTGTTATTGGGACACGGACGAGTATACTGTGGAGCATATACGTGACACATTTCTTCATACGATGCAAGACAAGTATAGGAAGCGGCTGAACGAGTATAAGCAATATCGTGATTCTCATGCTGATCAGCTAACGACATGCGTTACCGAGGAGGTATGAAGGTAAATGATTTTGTTATATGTTTTCTTATTAAATTAGAATTTTTTATTTATTACAAATAATTTATATCATCTTATATATCATGTATTTCAACTAGGGATTAAAATGTTGAGTGGGATAAGCTCGAGAAAAAGAAGAAGTTCGACCAGTACAGCAAGAACAGGAGGAGCTAGCCTGCTGGTCCGGGTAGTGGGATGTCAAAGTATTGGGGGTGGGGGGGTTGTTCTGGATCTACGGTTGATTATGCTTATGATATCGTAAGTAATTTCAGAATATAATATATTATTTATTTGTTTATTTTTAATTTTAATTATTTGATAATTTTAATTGGATACATGAGCGGGAGACGGGTGCGCCAGCTAATACGTACCAGGTTTTTGTACCTACGCACAGGAAGAACGACGACACGTGGATCGATGCGAGATCCAGTAATACTAATGTGAGTATCTTTCTTAGTTTTAACTTGTTCTTTGGTTTTAATATAAGATTTACTAACGAATTGTATTTAAGGAGTAGTACGAGCGACGTCTGGATGAAGTACGCGTTTCTTCCCAGGATTCGGATAATGAGGTTGACCCGACCGAGTTTATCTCGACGTCGTCGGGTCGAGCAAGGGTCGATACTACGGCACCTGCTTGTTCAGGAAGATGATAACTACAGTGAAGGGATTCAAATGCAGCTCTTCTTCCTCCTCCTACCAGCATGATAGGACCCATGTGAAAGAGCTCGAGGCGCAGAGGGAGGAGTTAGAGGCCACGATACGAGCTCAAGAGACGATGGAGCAGCGATACACCAAGTATGAGCGACAGCGCCGAGAGTCTGAGCTACTACATGAGCAGTAGCGCCAAGAGCAGCAGACATTTTAGGCGCAGGTGAAAAGCCTAGATGACCGATTTCTTTTTTTTATTTTTTTTATTTTTGCGGTATTTTAATAAATAAACAGGAATTAAGATTAATATTTAAAAATATTTTTTTTAAACGGAAAAAATTGAGGGGAATTTCCCTCGGAAAAACCGAGGGCACGAATCATTCAGGAATTTCCTCATTTTTAAAAATATTATTTTTTAATATTTTTCATAAAACTGTGCGGAAAACCGAGGAGATGGTAACCCTCGGTTTTTCCGAGAATATTCCCTCGTTCTTTCTGAGGACAAGATCCCCTCGTTTTTTCCGAGGGTACTTTCTCCTCGATTATATATATATATATATAATCAGGCCCAAAGGAATTTACTGAATAGAGGAACATTCAATAATCCTTTCAGAAAAATTTAACTCAATACCGATAAATTTTCTCCTCGATTAAATACTGTTTTTTTGTTGTTGTTGTTGTTGTGTAGTGTTTTTAGGAACTCGATTAGGGTGCCCTTTGTACTGAGCATTGAGCTCCAGTCGACGAGCAACTATTGATATTTGAAATCTTTATAAATATAAGTAGAGACAAAGCTACAACCCCAAAAGGGAAGCATGCACGACCGTAAGATTTTATTTTTCTGAATATTTATATATTTTTAATAAATATATTAATTAGTTAAAATTATATGGTTTGTGCCTATAAACTTATTTAAGGAGCTTCCATATGTCATGTATTAGTTCCTTTTACATTAAAATCTGACCTTGATAATTTTATTAGACAAAGAATTTGTATGTGATTGTCACGTTCATCTTAATTCGTGTGATAAATTTATTTTTTCCCCTAAAATTATTACTTGTTAACTACAAAAGTGTCACTTTCCACAAAAAAGTGTCACTTTTATATATTATATTATAAAAAATATATATAATTAATAAACAATAATTTAGGATGCAAATTATAAGGTGATACATTTAAGGCCAAGAGTGACAAATTTTAAAAAGAGCTTAATAATTTTCATTTAAGGTACAAACTAACATTTTTAAAGGCATAAGTGATAATTGCCAAAAAAATAATATTTTTATTTGAAATGTAATGCAATAATTTTAAAGCCAGCTGTGATAATATTAAAAGAAAATGTGACTTTGTTAATTTTTAATTACTTGAATACTTAATTAATATGTAAAATAACATTTTTTACACAAAAATTACATTTTTTAAGCTAAAAATAACAATAATTATAAAAAAGTACTCGCAACATCAACAATAATTCATGTATCGGTCACGTGAGACATGCTCTTTTTATTATAGTTTTGTTTTGGCTTGTAAATAGTTATTTGGGATGAATTTGGAAGTTTCATACTAAACCCAACTCGCACAAACCGCATATATATATTGCGTGCATGATCCGCAATTTGGCACCCACCCACACAAGTCTTCTCCTCTCTACCTGGGCGCACGGCACGCTAGGCACACAGCTCACGATAGTCTTAATTCCCGTTACAGCCAAACAGAAATTAATATGCCATTTGTCTCTTAAAACACGATTAGCGTAATAACACTAATTATTATCTGTATTAGTATTTGTTTATTAATGCACCTGTCTGCCTCACCCTTTTGCCCGGTCAACAGTCACAGGATCTGCTTATGAACAGCAAAGCGTCTCTGCTAACTCCAATTATTTTACTATTTATTGAATCTGACACTTCATTATTTGCTTATGTCACTCCACTGTTTCCTTGAATGACCAAATTATCCCCTGCTTTATTCCACATCCACTTATCCAAGTTCTAACCGTGGGGCTAATTATGAGGAAATGCGGTAAATTTATACGGTATGTCTTCATTTTTGTTGTATTTTTTATTTTTTATATATTACAAACGCTGCCAGTAAATAATCCGTTTTAATTATATATATATATATATATATATGAAATATTTACGGTACCTTACCTTCGTGTTCCCACTCCACATCTATTTATTTGTCAATATTTATAACTAATTTTTTATCTAATAATTGTTAGTGTCCACTGCATTGTAAAAGTTGTTATTATATATATAAATGGGTGCATATGTTATATAAAATAATAAACACACTGAAAAGTAGCAAAAGAAAATGCAAACAATTACTCTTTGTATGTGGTTTTACTGATTAAGAGTTTGATCAGTTAAAATAATTTAATAAATTAATCGTTGGTACTTGATAATTTGTAGTTTATAATTAATTTTATTTTATTATTTGGTAAATTAATTGATTGGGTGTTAATTTACCAATATAAATATGATTAAAAATATTAAAAAAAAACAAAACACATAAACATAGTTAAAAATATGAAAAACAAACTAACAAACAACAAACATATAAAGCTAGACGCAACACATATATAACTTGTAGGTTTATCCATAAATTTTGATTTGAATCATTTTATCCCCAAGTTTGTACATTGTTAGTTTGCCTTCTCACGGTAATTTGTACACTTATAGTATTTTTTGATGGAGCAATATCAAGATCTCGGGGATTAGCGGGCATGGGTGTTTACGTTGAGTCTACTCACGGTAAGTTTATGTATGGCCTCAGTAAGAAAGTGATTGACATTACCGACTCAGAGATCGTCGAATTCCTAGCCATGCGAGAAGCCCAGGTTATTGCACACGAGCTTAATCTGTCCGACTTTTGTATTTTGGGGATGCGAGTAACGTGATTTGCGCAGCATTAGGCGAGGAAGTATGTGCTGCCTCTTTCTCATCTCTACTTGATGATGTACGGCTTCTTTGCAATGACCTCTCATTTTTTGGTTTTTTTTGAATTAGTCGATTTAAAAATTGTGTTGTTCATAATCTTGCTATTTTTGCTAAAACTAGTTCCTCTCTTACGAGTTCTTGGAGCTCGCCTCCAAGCTTTGTTTGTCAATCAGAGCTGGCTGATTTCCAGCAATTTTAATACATCTTTCTATTTTCTTAAAAAAAAAAAAAGGAGGTTAGTTTGCCAATCAACTTTGATTTGCACCATTTTGACCATAAACTTTATGTATTTTATATCCTTCTGTACATACTTTAATCATGACTGGATTGCATAACTAAAAGAATTAAAAAAAAAAAAAAAAAATTCAAAAGTTTAAATATTAACTCGTCAAAATTATTTGTAAGTCCCATGGGTTGTTCATGTTTCAATAACATGATTTCTATTGGTCCTATGTTATATATAGCACTGTCAAAATGAGCCAAAGTCCACGTGTCGGACCATTAGCCCTCGTAAACGGGCAGATGTGGACTTTCACTTTTTAGGCCCGTTTAATTGCGGGCCGAACCGGGCTTATTTGTATTCTTTCATCTAAATATATAATTAGAATTTTGGAGTTATATATTTGTATTATTTTATTTACCGTCCACCCGTTATAATATTTTAAATATTATAAATTTTTTTAACAATTAAAATAGAAATTTATAAAAAAATTAAAAACTATTCAACCCGCTGGCCGACAGATTTAATTGTATGATATTTCTATTTCTTATTACATCTTACTTGTACAAAACTATACTAGTTAATAATGTAAGATATACAACATAATTTTAAAAATATTAATAAGTACTTGTTTGAGAAAAATGGACTTTTTGCAAATAAGTCCATTTAGAATATAAAAATATTTTTGGTAACTTTTTCAAAAGTCCATTTTGAATAAGTATTAATTTATGACTTTTGAGTTTAATTTCCTACACTTTTGTTTAATAAACTTTTAAAATTAATTTTACCAAACACTTCATATTTTTCACAAAATATTTTTTTGAATTGTACTTTTTCAAAAATCCATTTCATAGATGGACTTTTATATCAAAAGTGTTCTCAAGCAAGCCATTTGCTTAAATATGTACGTAAGATAGTAGTTATAAATTTCACATTATATCACGATTTCACATTATAACAAGCCATTATTATCGCTATGAGATCTACCGCCTTTTTCCTTCCCCGTACTCAGCTCGCCCGTACTCAGCTCGCTTGCTAAGTACCTGCGTAACTCCTCCTACTTCTCTAGCGGCACGAAATCCATAAGTCCATCAAAAAATCTTTTTTTATTCTGACAGGGCTTGTCCTTCAGTAAGTCTTCCCCGTCTTTCACCTCTACATGAATCGCCTTTTTCGCCTCCACCTCCGGTGTTTTCATCTCAGCGTCTTCTGCCAACCCTTTTTCCTCAGGCTTCCTAGGGGAAGGCGGTGGTGTGTTACCGATGCCTTGGACAACTGGATCCGCCTGAGGAGGCGTCTTTCCATCCCTTGCCTCGTCTTTATCGTTAATGTCTGCCAGTCTGCTCTTCTTGTTCTTCTTGTTGTTCGATAGAGAACCGTATTGTAAAGTCCTCGAAATTATGTTGCTATCCTTCATGTTTTGTTTATGAAATCTCTCACGCCTTTCGCTCAAGGACTCGATGTCCCTCCTTCCCACAGACGGCGCCAATTTGATAAGCCCAAAAAGTTGGACCACCAAATATAAGGGGTACTAACCTCAAAAAGAGATCAGCAACCTGAATTGATGATGAAATACGCCTCAACGACCTCTAAAGCCCTCCACAATCGTCACAGCGACCTCACCGATCCTGCTAAAAAACGCCTAGAACGGGCCGAATTTCGAGCCCGTTAAGGCCCTCCGACGATTAAGTTAATAAGCGAAATCAACACTTTCCCCTCTCTCTCAATATTCAAGTATATTAATGCGTAAAATAATAATGGCGTGATAATGATCATAAAATAAGAGACAGAAGCCCCTTTTATAGAGATATGAGAAATCGGGTTACCTTACATAACCAGAATTCCATTCTCATCACAACTCTATAACCGACTTTCAATTAGGACTTCTCATATATAACAAATTCCCATAAACAATAAACTTCTCAATATATTACCGAAATAAGCCCGGGCATACAGCCCACTAGGCCCATACACATATTTAAACTTTCAATCAGGCTCAAATACTCAGCCCAACCCACCAGAGATCACGACCCTATATGAGAACTCATCCTCATACTACTGGTCGCTACTCCAGACACATCAACTCGCTTACTTTCAAGAAACAGCCTTCAGCTCGTTCACTTCTCAAAGACATAATACAGCTCGCGCCCATCTCCCAGGAGGCACACCCTCTCCTAAAGATAGAACAACTTTCCACAAATAATCATACACATCACGTAATATCATATATAGACATTTTTGTCCACATGAACATTGATAGCGTATAATTCAAAATTAAAAGTTTTAGTTTAATTAAATAATTGCAGTTGAATTGTAATAATTTAAAAATACACTATCTTATTTATAAAGGAAAACACACATATACACAGTTTAGTATTGATTTATCTTGTTTTGGTTCAAACCAGAGTTCATGGGTAAACTAATTCAAAATGTAAAAGTTCATAGGATAAGTCGACATAAATGTACAAACTCAAGGAGTAAAGTGATTCAAATCAAAATTTGAAAGAAATTGACCCATATATACAAATTCAAAAAGCTAAATATGTCTTATGCCTTTAATACAACAAAGAAAAAAGATTCTAACAATGAATAAGACTCCATACAAATATAAAAATTATATTAAGTATCAATATAAACAATGATAAAAAAACAACTATAAATAAAAAACCTTTTGTGTATAAATATAATACTTTCGTATAACTGTAGATACATTAGCCCATAATCTTATTTTCAAGGAATGGAATTTTTTTCCCAGTAAACTATCAATTGATTAAAAAATACATCAATTTGTAGTTATTTTTAATAACAAATCTTATTAGACCAAATGAGTTAATAGTAACTTACAAGCATCCTAAAGAAGTTTATTGAGTTATAACAACTTATAAACTCACATAAAAAGTTCAATCAATTATGTCCTAAGTTATTTTAAAAACTCTCAGCAATAGACACGCAATATTAGTGTAATTTTTAAAGAATAAAACGTGAGACTAATTTTAAAAAATTGAAGACCAATTCAACAAAAATGAGAAGCACTTCTATTTATATGAGAACTGATTTTCAAAACAATAATTACTAAATTTATTTTTATGTAAAAGTACTTTTCAATCTAATCGTTCAATTCATTTGCATTTCTCCAACCATAGTTAGTAGTAGCCTTTTCTGGAAATACATAAATTTTGTAGTCTGTTTGGATACAACCATTGATTTTTTATGAGACCTTTTAAAGAAAATAATGGAAAAAACAATGTAAAAGAGTTATATCATCTATTGCAAATTAAGAATATAAGATTGAAAATTACAATATGGCGTTGAGAAATATTTGTAGTGGAGTTTTTTTTTTATATATAAATTAATTAGGTTAGAGAAACATATTTGGGTATGAAATAATAAAGAATTGAAAAGTTTTTGTTGAAAAAAACACCTAACAGCCATTAATTTTGGATTTATTATGATTCAAGAGACTTAAATTACAAAAGGGAAACCTAATCGTAGTTACTATGCAACCAATTTTCTTATGTACCTTATTTTCCAATTAACCCAAAAGCTTAATCTACTTATCTTCACTATCACACGTGTGACATTATGAATTCAATAAATATGCTTCTGTTTTTTTTTGTCCTTCTCATAAATCATAATTACCATTTCTCATTATTTAGATTTAAGCTATTTTCCAATCATGACTTTTTCCTTTGTAGAAAATGCGATGAATTTTCATAGAGAAATGTCTTTACTCGGAAAATTATCCACATTACCGTGAAAATTATTTTAATACCTTTAATGAAGTAATTAGTTTAAATCAGAGACACACACTCTCTCTCTCTCTCTCAAGAAGGCACACAGTACACACTACTCAAACACCGCCTCTCTCTCACACACACATAAAAATTCCTCTAATCTCTTCCCACACTTTCAATTTTGCTTCAGCCACTCCTCGAGTTATTTATGTGACATCTTTACCCTCTATTTTTCTTTAGATTCGCTTTTTTTCATATTATTCCACGAGTCGATGAGGGTTTATCCCGTCATTTCAGTGAACCGCTGTTATTTAGTTTTACTGGACCGCAATAATATCTCACACAAAAAACACAGTCTCATTCAGCTCAGAAAGCACAAACACTAACACACACACACACATTGAGTCAGGGATATTTGTAAATTTATTTTATTATATTATTCTAGAGAGAGAAACAAAACAGCGAAAAGGCACATCAATTTGAACTCAAATCATCTCTCTCTCTCTCTCTCTTAAAAAAAGTGAAAAAACTCTATCATCTTCACTCAAATTATACCCACTGCATTTTTTTGAACTCATCTCTCCAGAACCATCTCTCTCTCCTATACTTACAAAAATATCTGTAGATATTTACACACATTGTTACAAGTATTTACGGAGCTTTTTGGAAATTTGATGCGCGCATCAAAAAGCGAATAGATCAGTGATGGCGGAGGTTTCCGGCGAGGGAAGTGTTGGCGTGACGCCGGAGCTGGCTTCTGGCGATAGCAGTGGAAATGCGCAGGCGGCGACGCCACTAACGGTGTCGGCGTCCTTCAAGGAAGGAGGTAAGGGTTCACAGTCGCGGCGGAGGGCGTCGGTACGGCCGAGCCTCGACGCCGACGAGTTTATTAACCTGCTCCATGGTTCGGATCCGGTGAAGTTGGAGCTCAATCGACTTGAGAACGAAGTCAGAGGTTAGTCTCTTCAGCTGGATCCAATAGATTCCCGCACCGATTTGATTTGAAACGCTGCCGCTTCGATGCGTTCGTTTAATTAATGGATACCGTGATGGTGTCTTTAAACCTTAATATAATTCTATTTTGATTTGAAGCACACAGCGGTTTGATGTGTTGATTTAGTTCTAAAATATAAATAGTAAAGCATTTTTTTTTCCTTCCTTTTTTCTGCTCGCGTATAGTATGATGAAACAATGTCATTTAGCGTGGATGTCTTGTTTGCAGATAAAGACAGGGAATTGGGAGAAGCGCAGTCTCAGATCAAGGCTTTGAAGCATTCCGAGAGACTTCGGGAAAAAGCTGTTGAAGAGGTTTTATTGTTTTTCCAATTTCCTTTCCTTCCTTTCTTTCTATTATTATTATTATTTTTTAATGAAGGGTGGTGGGGGAGGGGTTGGGATTTATACCTACTTACATAGAGTCTACTGACATCTAATTTTGGCCATTGGAAAAAGTTCACATTCATAAATTTTGAAGATATTGCCGATTGACCTAATTCTTCTGGGCTGTGTGGCCTATTCACTTTTCCTTGATTCATCGGAACACTTAATATTGGACTTTCTAAACCTTCCTTATTAGAATTTTGAGTTCTGGTCTTTGCCTAGTGTCTCAAGCCTTATTGTTCTAGGCCTCGCGTGTGAAAAAAGTAAGTACTGGTATGAATGGGACTGGGGGAAGTTATTTCTCTATGCACCTAACAGGTGGGAATTAAAGGAGACAAGATTATTCTGCTAAATAGTTTTCTCATTGGTCACTGTTTCCAGGTCTCAAGACTAGAAAAAGGGTGAAGCATTAACATCATTGATACATTCTCTGATCATGATTAAACTGTTATTCTTCTTTTACTATGTCAGTCATAATCTGCTTCTTGCCCTTGTGGACTCTACTGGAGCAATTGAAGCATTACTTGCTATTAGTTGGTCTAGGATTCGAGAATTTTAAAGGTGCTAGGTATATACATGGTGTCATGAAATGAATGATACAGATTAAATTTGAGTACTCATGTTCAAACTTATAGTATAGTTTCCTTTTCTTTGCTTGCACCAACTTTCTTGTTTTTTATTTCTGTACTTGATTTCTCCCTCTAAGAAGCTACCTACATGTACTTGTGTGAAATATGGACTTTTTGTTTCTTGGTTTTGCTCTAGCTCACTGATGAGTTGACAAAGGTGGACGAGAAGCTCAAATTAACAGAATCTCTTCTCGAAAGCAAGGTATTGGTTGTAGCTTTTCACCTTCTCCTTCATCCTCCTGGGTTTGTACTGTTGTTGACCTATGTGTTTTATGTATGCAGAATCTTGAGATTAAGAGAATTAATGATGAAAAGAAGGCCTCTATGGCAGCTCAATTTGCAGCAGAAGCCACTCTTCGAAGAGTTCATGCTGCTCAAAAGGATGATGATATGCCCCCAATTGAAGCTATTCTGGCTCCATTGGAGGCTGAGCTCAAGCTTGCTCGGCAGGAGGTTTGTTCCTCTAACTTCTTAGGCATTGGCTGATCTAGTGAAACAAACTGTGTCTAAGTTGAAGGCATAACTTAAATAACGCTTGTTTCCTTTTAGATTGCAAAGTTGCAGGACGATAACAAAGCATTGGACCGGCTCACCAAATCAAAAGAGGCCGCTCTGCTAGAAGCAGAGAGAACTGTACAGATCGCATTAGCAAAGGCTTCCATGGTGGATGATCTCCAAAACAAGAATCAAGAATTGATGAAGCAGATAGAAATTTGCCAGGTATTGCAATTTCCTGGGTAGTTTCATTCCGAAGTTAATATTTCCTAATTTTGTTATTGTCTTCCTGACACGTGAATTTTCCTGCTTTATCAGGAAGAGAATAAAATATTGGATAAAATGCATAGGCAGAAGGTTGCAGAGGTTGAAAAGCTTACCCAAACGGTACGTGAGCTTGAAGAGGCTGTGCTTGCTGGCGGTGCAGCTGCCAATGCTGTACGTGACTACCAGCGGAAAGTTCAGGAGATGAACGTAATGATCCATTCTGAACCCTCACTACGGAAACAACTACAGAATAATATGCATAAATGAAATAACTGGAATGCCTTTTGTCTTTTTCTGAATTTTAGGAGGAAAGAAAAACTCTTGATAGGGAGCTGGCTCGTGCCAAAGTGACAGCCAATAGGGTGGCGACTGTGGTAGCTAATGAATGGAAAGATGCTAATGACAAAGTGATGCCCGTCAAGCAATGGCTAGAGGAAAGAAGATGCTTGCAGGTGTGTATCTCTTACTGCCACTTGTCACTCAGTTTCTAGTCGTTGAGGAGATAATTGGGACTTTATTTCTCGAATACGACAAAATCTCGTAATAAATGTAATCTGTCGTTACAGGGCGAGATGCAGCAACTCAAGGACAAGCTTGCAATTACTGAGAGAACAGCAAAATCCGAAGCTCAGTTGAAAGTAAATGGGTTATTTCATTATTATTTTACCGTTGATTGAATGCGAACTTATTACTCAAAATTTGTGAAATTTCTTGAATTTCGAATAAGCTTCATTTTACCCCGCAGGAAAAATATCTACTACGACTTAAAGTTCTTGAAGAGACTCTGCGTTCACCAAACACAGCAACTCGTGGCGCGTCAGATGTTAGGAGCTCAAGCAATGGCCCTTCACGCCGCCAATCACTCGGTGGAGCTGAAAACATTTCCAAATTAACTTCCAATGGCTTCCTGCCCAAAAGATCCCCATCTTTTCAACTGAGATCTTCTGGTAGCAGTACAGTGTTGAAACATGCTAAAGGAACATCCAAGTCCTTTGATGGTGGTTCACGAACTTCGGACAGGGCTAAAGTTCTCTTAAATGGCCTAGGACCGAATTTTAAGCAAAGCCATTCCTGTGATGGAACTAAGGAAACCGAGACTCAAAGTAGTGCATGCAAAGCGACTCAAGAGGGAATAACCAGTGATATACAAGTTCCGGAAACGGAGGATACTGTGCCAGAGTTGTTATACAATCTGTTACAAAAAGAGGTGATCTCGTTAAGGAAAGCTGGTCATGAAAAGGATCAGAGCCTTAAAGACAAGGATGATGCAATTGAGGTTAGTTTCTTCCTATATTAATTCATATTACTTGAGGTAGACACTTCCATTTGTCATTATGCTTAATCAAAACTCCTTGTTTTATCATTATCAGATGTTAGCGAAGAAGGTAGAAACTTTGACTAAAGCGATGGAAGTTGAGGCCAAAAAGATGAGAAGAGAGGTGGCAGCTATGGAGAAGGAGGTGGCGGCTATGCGTGTGGATAAGGAACATGAAAATAGGGTCAAACGACTTGGGAATTCGAAGAGTTCTGTCAACACTTCCCAGATGCTTCCTGGAAGGTATGCCTGTTTTTAATTTCCATGCAATTTAAAACATATCTTGCTTTTATTTCCATAATAGACACCTATATTACTTAAAATATTCTTCTGAAGTTCATCTATATGGGTGCAAGACTTGAATGCTGAATGAATTAATAGAATCGAGTGAACACCTCTTAGATGTAGTGTTTTATGAATAGATTCAGTGTCTCTGCTTGCTCCAATGGTTTAAATCTCCTTATTTGGTGTTTGCACGAGTCTTGGTGTGAAACATTTGCAGCAAGTTTTCGTATGGTTCTAGAGAATTGATGAAGTTTTGATATGTGTAAAGAACTTGATATGGATATAAAAGGCATTAACCTCTACATGCTTAGACCAACCCGATGAGAGAAATTGATACCATAAGTGTAGCATTCTTTATTGCACTTGCATTAATTATCAGCTAGCTAGGCAAGTGGTTAGTAAAATAGAATTTATGTAATGGCATGCATGTATTAAGCTGAAATATCTATTTTTATCGTTTCATTCACCTTCTTTATAATCGAGATATAAAAAATCCAGTATGTATTGATTATTACTTGTTTGCTGTGTCTCATGTGTGCACGTGGTTGTGACTTGTTAGTTCACAAGGTTCATTTGTGAAATTGGCGTACTTTACATATTCTACAATTGTGTCGAGAATTACTTGGTTTCTACATTGTTCTTTAGTGTCATGTATTTGTATTTGTTTGCAACTTTCTCTTTGGCCCCTCTGGAAAAGAAAAATGAAAAACCGGTTTTACAGAGTTTTACATTGGCATTTAACTTGTTCAGTTCAACTACCTTTCCCACTGTAGTTCTGTTGCAACCATCTGTTCTTATAAAAACCTGTTTTAAATCAATTTCTTTTTTCTTAGATATTCATTATCCACTTTTGTGTTATTAGATTTGGATCACAAACTAGCTCCTTTTCTTCAGATCTTGCTTTTCTGTGGTCCGATAAAAGTCAACATTTCATGTGAACTTTATGGTGCAAAATACACATATTTTAGAATGAGTCATAGATGCTTGACCATTGATGCACATGTATTTGTTCAGATTTTCTTGACTTTTATTTGACATTGCACCTCTGCAATTGATGCCGACAACTAAGCAATCAGCTTTTGTTGACTTGTTGTACTAGATTCCTATCACTTGCCAGACCAAATAAACCTCATTTCAAATGCTTCTGAAACTGTGATTGACTTCTTGGTAACTTGCACTGAATCATGCATGATTTTTTGCTCAATCAAAATTGGATAATTATCAAGTGGGGGACATTAAATCTGGCCTACACTTTTCTTGGCTGTTCTTGTAGTTTGAATAATATGTATAGGCATAAAGCATTTAATTTCATGATTTTTTTTTTTTTAAATTTATATTCGGTTTTCTCAGTGGCCCATCTTCCATTTATTTCACCGCAGCCATTTGATGTGGTTGAAATTATGATGGTTTGCTTCATAAAAATTTAGTGTGGCCGACACGAAAAAAACAAATAAATAAATAAATCCTATATATATTTTTATTATTGATCCTTAATACACAATCATCACCTGCAGGAGTGTATCAAGAAGTGGGTTGACGCGCAGCACACAATAACAAATAATCCGATCGCTACTTTGAGGAACCGTTCTGCATAAAAACCTTGTATCCGGTCTTTTTATCCCTCTCGTGTCCTAATTTTTTTTTACCCTTTGACTTGTTGTTTGTATAATCGTAACAAGCATGCCAATGGCTCTTTGGTTGTGGCGGGAGAAGAAGAAAATCGTGGAGAGACGAGACTAAATCTTGGTGGAAATGGTCGGTGTGCTTTTTCTGACATAGACTATAAAATCCCTCTGCTTAAAGAATATGAGGATATATCAAAGTTGAGCTAACCTTTTGGCAGTATATTGAGTGGCAGTTTTTAATGGTGTTGTATAGGTATTAGCTTGTTGTTGGCTTATCCTTTTGCTTACTCTTTGTTGTTTTTTATTTTGTTTGCAGTCTATATTTTGAAGTCTGCAGTTAGTGTGATTGGTATTTGTTGAGGTGTTTGTCAATATTTTTGTTTTTTCAGATAAAATTATAAGATTTTTCCATCTTTGTGTTCTTGTTTATCTGTGTTTTTAGGCTCCTATGTTTTTTGATTTCTTAACACTAGAACATGTTTGTTAAGTGAGTTTGCACTTTAAGAATCCAGAGATTATTTGCCTTTTTTCTAATGTTGGTATCATCATACGGTTCAGGGTAAATAGAATAAAAAAGAGTTTGGTTTGGGGTAAAATAATTTTTTCCTTTGAATTTCGTTAATTATTTGGGTGGGGTGGAGGGGTCTGTTTGTTGTGTGGGACCGCGTGGTCAAAATATTCTTTTATAATGCTTCGGCTTCGTCGTGTGTGTGTCAGAAAAAAATTGCTTTGGTCACGTGGGTGCACGTGTTTCTGATTTACAACTCAACACAATATATACTGGAATAAGGAACAGGATTAATATAAAGTGAGACATAACATGAGGTACCAATAATAAAGTCTTCTTAATTTCCTTGTGTGGGAGTTGCTCTGTTTGCTTGTCTTTGACGAAAAAACGAGTTTTTGAATGTGGTATAAAATTGTAATTATGAAGGTTTTCATAATGTTCATTATGAAAGCTCGAAAATAGTTATTAGGTGTGATTGATGATTGAAAAAGTCATATTGACTAAGTGTATCCATAGAATAGTTCACAATTAATTTCTGATTACACAATGTCTAGGCATTAGACTCTTGTACGAGATCATGTTTTTCTTTTGAATATGTTAGATCTGTCTATATAATAATATGTGCTAATCAGTTGTCCACCTAGAGTTAATACTTTTTAATGAGCAATCATAATGGGAATCAAGTTTAACATAGTGATAGTCTCAAACTAAGATTTGAGTTCGATTCTAATTCCTCCTCCAGAACATGTACTAGAAAGAAAAACAAATAATTAATGCTCGAGGAGTTGATTCCCACGTCTCCATCGGTTTTAAGGGAAAAGCGAAGTGCCGTTTGGTGGATCAGATCGTTAATTTTCAAGTCGGTGAATCCCACTTTAGGTTGTCATATGAATAGATGAGGCAATAAATAGAAGGCGTGATTATATTTCATTCTTTATATTTAATTCTGTAACACTGACACGTTTGGTAGAATGATGACACATGACAAATAGTATGTATTGTTGAGGATTACTCTGTTCATGATTATTTTTTGTGTTGCGAAATGTATTGTTTGGAGTTGTTTTTCATTAATCACCACAGGTGCAAAATTGTGATTGAAAACTTTGATACTAATGGTAAAACATGTAAACGACAAGTTTACCCTTCTTTTTAAATACCCAAATGCCTCCCCGGGATTAAAAGTCATTCATTAACCTGATAACAAGGTTATTTATATATAATAAAAATAATAGTGTTGGCAACTTTGGGCTTGACTCAGGTTTTAGTCAGGCCTGGGCCATGGAATCTCAGGGCCAAAAAACTCGGGCTGTTTTGGGCCGAGCAGCTCAACCAATTTGCAATATAAATTGTATTTTGGTCTGGGCTTGGGCCTCTAAACATCGGTCTAACGGAATTTGTTATCCTCTTGGAACTACGAAACTGACCGTTTCCGTGTTTAGCTGAAGATATAATGCCAACAGGTATTATCCTACTTAATTCACCCCTACATTAGCAATCATCTCCTGTCACGTATGCAAATTAATATTATAAAAAATATTTGTGGAAATAGGAGATCGGGATTGGTTAGATCCATTTCCCATTGGATCGGTAATTATTTTCTTGGCTCAATACAAATCTCATGAGCTGGAATCCCAAATGGCAAATGTATTGTAATGGTATGGAAGAGTTTCTCCCATTCTGCCTAACATCGCCACATGCATTACAATTGTACACATATAGGCCTTCGAAAAATAGAAATAAAAATCATACACATAATTTCATATAAATATTAATGAAATACAAGTTGAAACGCAGAATGTCGTAGAAGACTTGTTCGCACACCCCCATGGCCATGTGTGAATAAAGGCTAAGCGATTCCTTTTTCTTAAAGAAAATAAGACAGATATTTGAATGATATGTCATAACAACTTTACCGGACCGTCATTAACTTGTTAATATTTTATGTTTGATTCAAACGGTACCAGTTGTTGAGTGATACATGCACACATGCATGCATGAATACATACAAACATTGTCTACAGATCTTATAGTCTTGATGGATAATATATTAGTGTAATATTAACTGCATAGTTTAATCTTCACTTATAAAAACCAAAAAAAAAAAATCCAATACATGGGATGTGCTAGTTTCTGATTTATGTTTGATATATATCTTATTTAGAGAGTTTATATGTTCCTCCGCTATAGAAATACTTTATTAATTTTTTTTTTTAATTTTATCAAGGGCAATACTAAGGGCTCAATCTCTCGGTACTGGCACCCTCGATAAATCTCTCGGTATATCGGCCAACGTTTGTCATCATTATAACCGAAGTAATACTGAGCAATTTCCGAGAGAATTGATATTGACATTCCTTTGGTATACTCAGTATTTAAATAAAAAAATAAAATAATACCAAGGGTTGTCGGTAACCTCTAAGTAATACAAAGGGATTTGAGGCCATCGTTTCTTTTATTTATTTTTTTGAAATAAAAATAAAAGAGAAAAAAATAACAAAATACCGAGGGCACCAATATGCCCTCAATATTACCGGGGATTCATACAGAGAGCATTTGCGGCACTAGGCAATATCGAAAATTAAAGAAAGAAAAAACTACTGATGGCGTCAAAATGCCCTCGGAAATACCGATAAGATTTGAGTCCCTCGGATTTTAGGAAATTAACAAAATATAAAAAATAAAAATTATGTAATAACGTTAAAATAAATTATATAATGTCATTTTACACACTTAAAATGTAATAATTAACTTATTTTTAATATATAATTATCATTGGACATATTTTATTGAGATGTATCGGTTAATATTAATAGTAAATATGATACGATCGTTCTTAAGTTATACTATATAGATCGATCAAATTATTCAATTGCATAATGAAGTCTTATTATTTTTTTAAAAATACTTCGAAATTGCTTTTCTTGTTTTAAAATCAAAAAATACTAATTGATCGATGATTATATATATATATTTTTTATTTTTTCATTAAAAATGAATTATCGAGGGGGAGGCCCTCGGCTTTTTAGGAAATTTAAAAAAAAGATAGGTAATTAAATTTTTTATTCAATTCAATACGTAATCAATGAAATCTTATTGTTTCTTAAAATTACCACGAGATTGATTTTCTTTTTTTATAATCACAGAAAAATACTAATTGATCGGTAATTATATTTTTTTTTTATTTTTTAAAACTTTTAAATAAAAATCAAATTACCGAGTGGATTTTGATTTCCCTCGATAATATCGAGGGCATTTGAGACCTTCGTTTTTTAGGAATTTTTAAAAATAGAAAAAAAGTTATAATTTTAAAATAAACCATATAATATCATTTTACACACTTAAATATAATTAACTTGATTTTAATTTATAATTATCATCGACCATGATTTTAACATGTATCGTGTAATATTAAAAAAAATAGAATTACTGAGGGGATTTGGATTTTCCTCAGGAATACCGAGGGTTGATTCCACTCGGTAATAACAAAGGCATTTGAGGCCCTCGATTTTCTAGAAAATTAATAAATAGAAAAATGTAAATAAAATATATTAACATTAAAATAAACTATATAATGTCATTTTACACACTTAAAATGTAATTAACCTAGTTTTAATATATAATTACCATAGAACATGTTTTATTGACATGTATCGTGTAATATTAATAGTATGTATGATACGATCAATCATATGTTATACTATATACATTGATCTAATTATTTAATTGCATACGTAAATAATAAAGTCTCATTATTTTTTAAAAAATATCATGAGGTTGCTTTCGTGTTTTAGAATCACAAAAAAAGATTAAAAAAAAATTATATATTTTTTATTTAGAAAAATAAAATTATGATGTATACATGTTCTCGGTATTACCGAGGGGCTTTCCCTCCCCTCGGTAACGAGCGTATAAAACAAAATTAGGGCATAACGGCTACCCATTCCTTCTCCTTCAGGGCACCGCGCCAGCCTCCTCCACCCATGTCGATTGTCATCTCCTCCAAGCAGTGACCACCACCGTCAATGCGCTACTGCTGTTCTTCGACAGGCGCTGCCATTGCTGCTCCACCTCCTTAGAGATGTGCCACCACCGTCTCTAGGACTCCATCGGAGGCAGCTGCTACCACGACCTAGCAACCGACTGCTCCAAATCCCATCCTAGTCAAGCCAGTCTCAAACCTCACCGCCATCCCCGCCATCGACAATCGCCGTCTCCACCGAGTAGCCACCATCCTTGCAGTCGCCTGCTTCTGTCCACCAACACCACTATTGCAAGTATGTGTTTCTTATTTTTTATTTTCTTTATTTTATTTCCATGGTAATTAAATTAGGCTTTAATTTTTAATTAAGTTTCAATTAGGGGTTAATTAGATAATTAAAATTCAATTTAAGGTTTAATTTGTAATTGAGGTTTATTTAGGCACTAGTGGAAAAAAGTCATTTAGAGGCGGTGCATAAGTGACGGTTCAACAAGAAACCGTCGCAAAATGTGCATAAGTGACGGTTTTTAAAAAAGAAACGTCACTTATGAAAAAAAAAAAATCGAGTTCGGGTGGCGGTTATTTCATTCCAACCGCCACCAATAATATTATAAGTCGCGGTTTCTTTCGAAACCGACACCAAAAAAAAAGAATCGGGCAGCGGTTCAAGAGGGAACCGTCGCCAAATATACACTGGGTGGCGGTTCTTTAAGAAACCACCACCTATACAGCGCCACAAAAACTGGTTCCGGGCAGCGCTTATTTGGTGAACCGTCGCTTATAAGTTCGGCCTTTTTGGACGCGCTTCTTATTCCCAAACCGTCGCTTATAATCAATTTTTGGACGCGCCTCTTATTCCCAAACCGTCGCTTATAATCAATGAATATCAAAATCTGCACGACCCCAAAATTAGACTGAAAAATAGCCGGGAAATCGAAGACCTAGCTTAGCCCCTGAATTAGCCGGGAAAAATTTATCTTGGCCCTTGAATTCTTCACTTCCTCCTTGAAAAAAATTGGCCCTCGAATTTACTCAGCCTTGAAATCGAAGCTGAATTTTATACTCCAGCCATCGCAGCCATTGTTGAAGTTTTGAAGCTCTGCCTCTGCCTCAACCGCTGCCTGAAGCCGCGGCGCTGCCGGTCGCCGCGCCCGTCCTCCGGCAGACTATCTCCGACCTCGGTGCTGCTGTCCTCTTCCACCGTTGCAAGGTATGTGTTTCATATATATTTTTTTTTTGGTTTGAAATTATTTAATAGATTTTACCTTGATTTTATTTATTTTTTTGTAATTAAATTAGTGTTTAGTTATTTGTTATTTATTGATAGTGCTTAACAAAACCCGTCGTCGCTAGCATTTTACTGTCCGCCGTCGATAAATTTTCATGAAATTAATCCCTGGGTTAGCTGTGAAATTAAACCCTTTTCCGATTTCATTTGGTAAAGTATACGAATAGCTAGATTGTGTTTATTGTATAGCAAACGATCTTGTAATTAAATTAAAAGATATAAATTTAATTACAAATTCCATGAACCGCATTGTATAGCGTCGTTGTCGTGATCTAAACGAGACCAGACCAGATTTTAGTCTAATTTCAAAGAGGACAATGGCTGCGTGTTTGCGTTTATCCATGTGTTTGCCATGAAACGATTCCTGTTTCCCTTAACGAGCTTGGCCAAATCAGAGAGTCGATTCATTTCACCTTGAAATGATAACATTATTCTCAAAGTTTACAGAGGAGCCCGCTTTGTTCCAACCATTTCTTCTTCAGTTAGCCATTCGCCTTCTCAAACATTCACCAAGAATTTGCTTCTGTCTAAAATCAGCTATCGATCGTTGAGCTTCTTGGTGGTGTTACGGCTGATACGGTGTTTTGCTCCGCGGTGGAGCCACGGTGTTGAGTGGCAGTCGCCGATTAGCCTAAGTGCTCAGATCAGGGCCGCCTCTCCTGTTCTCGAACAGTTTGAACGGAAGATTGCTACCATGGGTATGATGAGATTTTTGTCCTCTTCTGTGATTTTTGCATCGCTTTATTTATTTTATTTAGTGTTTAATTTCTCTTCTCTCGTGATCAAATTTTCCCCTTTTGGTGCCTTTATTGCCGTTTATTCTCATTTTAGTTTGACTGGTTGGTTCTATATAGTAAATAGTGTTCCTTACCCGTGMATTTGACTGATTGTAATTTTGGATTTGTTAGTTTATAATTATTTTTGTCAATATATATAGTACTTAGGATATTGTGAGGATAGATTGCAATTGATGATTTGTTGGATTAGTGTTCGTTTCTTTAACTTGTAAGCATATACATGTCGGCTGGATTAGTGTTCCCTGATTTTTAGTATTGGTCATTTTCGCAGTGTTCTTAGAACCCAATGAGCATTGCCAAGTATCAAAATGACAGAGAGGTATGATAAAATTGTTGTTTTGGGACACGGCTGGCCAAGAGAGATTTAAAAGTCTTGGAKTTGCATTTTATAGAGGGGCAGATTGYTGTGTTTTGGTGTATGACGTGAACGTAATGAGGTTCTTTGATACTATTGACAATTAGCACGAAGAATTTCTCGAGCAGGTTGGTGATGTTTGTCTTGTGTTTTTATGGATTGTTTGTCTTGTGTTAAGAAATGCAAATTCCCATGCAATATTCATAAGTAAGTTTGATAAAACAAACTGAAATTTATCAGACGAGTAACAATGCACAAATAAATAGTACTTTGGTCGTTGAAGAATGCATGTTGTAGTAGGGAACCGAGGCAACAAAACAAGTAAATTACATGTCAACTGTCAACGGACTTAATTAGTAAGGAGACCTTCATCCTGTTCTCTTTAGTGTACAAACATTGAATACCAACCAAATACACAAACACGAAGATAAGTTGTACAAACCATTTGAAGATAACTTATTCTTATTATTATTATTATTATTATTATTATTATTATTATTATTATTATTATTATTATTATTATTATTATTATTATTATTATTATTATTATTATTTTATTATTATTTTTATTTTTATCTGTCATATCTAGGATTTGGTTAATTGGCACTTATATGAATATGTTTTGTGTTTAATTGATGGTTGAATTATATATTACGTGCTTATAAAAATTAGTTGAGCTCTAGTAGAAAGGGTTATTGGGTATCTGAAGTTTTTAACAAAATAATGACTTTTAGGAATATGGATTCTGAAATTGAAGACTGATGACTCTTTTTGTCGAGTTTCATCATAAGGTGTTTTTTTTAATGYTGTCTTTGTATACTTGCCTTGATTAGGTACTAGGGAGCTGTGAAACATAACATTGAAATCAAGACTATATTTGAAGCTTCATAATAGTTTTCAGTAGATCTTGAGTTTGAAATTTCGAATGCTGGTGTTATGAAAAAGGAATGTGAAAAAAGAACTGATCTTCCTGTGATTGATTTAAATTTGAACTCTCTGACCATGCGTCCATGTGGTTTCATAAACCTTGATGGCATAAGTTGGTATGCTTTAATTCTGTCTCACTAGGAGAATCAATTTAATCCTTCAATATATATGTTTATAATCAATTAAACGCTTTTGTTTTATTGATCGACGGCGTAGGCGGAACACGCTCGATCAACGATCCATCTCCTGCGAGAAGCCCTCGACGGCATGCGGCTGAGCAGCCTGCCGGAGTTCCCCTTCGTGGTGGCGGACTTGCTCCTGCGGCAGCAACACCCTTTCCACGGTGGAGGTAATCATCAAACACTTCACCAAGCGCTACGCCGACGCCGGCCTCGAGCCGCTGGAGTTCTCAGCTTTCTTCTCCGATCTGCCTTCCAATGACTTCAACACCCTGTTTCAGCACTTGCAGCCCTACGGCGGCGGCCGGAGTATGAAGAAGGGCCTGGCTTCCGACGGCGGCCTCCGCTCTTACTTCGCCGCCGGCGTGCCCGGCTCGTTCTACCGGAGGCTGTTTGTGGTGAGATCTGTTGATTTTTTCTACTCTGCTTTTTCTTTGCACTGGTTATCTCAGGTAATTATTTATTTATTTTTTTCAAGTCCACTTTATAATATCAACTTGTAATTAGTTAAACTTAGTTCAATTTATTTTCCAGTTAATATTTCGTACAACATACCATTTTATGTATTTGGGAATTTTTTATTTTCATTCTTTAATTCACGAGATATGCATGMATGTCATGTTATGTATGATATAAATACTAACTAAAGTATTGACGATRATGTAGGGTTTGTTTGCGTTCGTAGCCTGATTACTAGGGCATTGACTGTATAACRATTAGTGTTTGTATAATAATGAGGATTAGAATTTGATTTGAAATGGCTTTACCAACCTCTAATGCTCTTAGCATGATCCACGAGTTTGATYCTTACTTCAATTACCGTGTCACTCAGTATTTGACTCAGAAGGGGTTTTACGAGTTCTGGAACTGGTTTGATTCAGAAAGCTGGTATCCCCTTGGAAGGATCATCGGCGGGACGCTATACCCCGGGCTCATGGTTACGGCTGCGTTTATTTTCTGGACTCTCCGTTTTATAGGGTAAACTTTCTTTTTAGTATGCATGCGTAATGTATTATTGCAGAATCATTCTTTTAAATATAATTATTGATGATGCTGGTAGGTGGAATTTAAAAGAGTGTGGTGTTATTTTGATGTTATATGCATACGCAGTGCAAAACTTGTGGTTAGACTAACTAGGATTGAAAGTAAAAAAGGAACAAGTACGTATATATTCATTCGCCCATATTGCTTATATCTTGAACTTAATTAGTGGGTTTTAGTGTCATCTTTTGAAGTAATGTGTGTGTTTTTTTTTTTGTCTCAGATGTATATAATGTTGGGTAGTTTAGGCATTTGGTTCCATTTCTGAACTTGTTTGTGGTAACACAATGTGTTTACATTTACGTGCAACTAGATCATAATTTAGGCCAAAATGTTCACCCAGTTAGAATGTGCAGCCTTTATTTCCAAATTTGTGTATTTTAATTTGATGAATTGAGAGGATTTGATATGATTTTCTGGTGATGTATTAGTTTCTTGTTACTTGCTTAATGGTGAATGGTTAAGCTAATCTCTAGTATAAGCTATCGCATATTTTCATATTTTGGCTTATATTCGTTGACCATCTTTTTTATTTTATTTTAACTAGTAGTTTTTAGTGTCATCTTTCAAAGTAYTGTGTTTTTCAGACATGTATAACAACGTTAGGCAGTTTGGTCATTTGGCATCATTTCCGAACTACTGGTAAAGGCATAACATTTTCTAAGGAAAAGGTAATACATACACACATATATATATATATATATATATATATATATATATATATATATATATATATATATATATATTATAAAGGCTGCACATTCTAACTGGGTGAACATTTTGGCCTAAATTATGATCTAGTTGCACGTAAATGTAAACAGATTGTGTTACCACAAACAAGTTCAGAAATGGAACCAA
>BMAC01000065.1:1671408-1685532 GCA_014905375.1 Phtheirospermum japonicum
GGATGGTGAGGAGAAGCATATAAAATCACCATGCCTATTTGTTAAATAACAAAATAGAAAAAAATCCAGAAAATAGTAAAAAATAGAAACAAAACCCAAAAAATCACGACCGCGACGAGGAGGGGTGCGCCTAAGCGTCCCGAAAATAAATCCTATTTTGTATTATTTTTTTCTATTTTTTACGATTTTAATTTTTTTAAAAAAATTAATTAAATTTCGAGGTAATACAATTTCCCTCGGAATAATTCCGAGGGAATCCGTTATCCCTTGGAATAATTCCGAGGGAAATTATATTCCCTCGGAAATTTAATTAATTTTTTTAAAAAATAATAAATGAAATCGAGGGAATCAAATATCCCTCGATTTTCCGAGGGACTACTTCCCTCGGAAAACCTCCCGTCAGTCATCTCTCGGTTTTTCGTTCGGTAAACATGGCGGGAACATTCGGCGCCCTGATTTCCGAGGGATTTTCCGAGGGAACGGAATTCCCTCGAAAAAAACCGAGAGATTTTTATTTCCCTCAGTGTTCCCTCGGAAAATTTCGAGGGAATTTCGTTCCCTCGAAAAATCCCTCGAAAATTTACTGTTTTTTTGTAGTGATACCCATAATCTACTTATTACATTTTGATTATTACTACCAATAAATTAATTACAAGTTTCCTTTATTGCACACGCTCTCTCATTTTTGTTTGTCAAAGCTGACTATCTATTTTGATTTAAAAACATATGCTTTTATAATTCTTTTTAACAAAATGTACATATATCTCATGATAATTTGACAAATACTCTACTACATATAATAATTATGGAAACTGTAAATTGAGCATGAAAACTATATTAGTTTGATTGTTAGCCTGATGGATCTATAGTTATTAGGAAGATCCCGAGCAACCATTTATTCTCTTTTCTTTATTGTAGGAGTATTTATATTCGATAGAAATTTCAATAATATTATAATTCAATAGTAACTAATATAAATAATATTTTCCAATGAAAATTTGATGTTATTTGTAACATGTAAGATTACGACGTTTACAAATAATGTGAGGTCAATTATTAGTTGGGGTAAAATCATAGAATGATACATAATCAAATTTAATGGGTTTCTACCCAAACCCTTAGTAGTAATTTTTGTAAAAAGATGTTCTAAATAGTAACATTTAAAATTTCCAAGAATTTTGTCACTGTAGCTTAATTTAATACTCACTTTTTCCCACAAAAATAATTTAGTATTTCATTTTCCCACGTCCCACAAAAATAGTCCAGTTACTGTCCACTTACTATATTTAACATATTATTAATTTTTCATTTCAACACATACCATTAATTAATATTTTTGAAATACTAGTTTTCTACATGATAAATTGAAAATGGTAAAATCTTACAATTTCAATAAAAAATATACTAATTACAACACTGATTGCTATAAACATTAATTGATATTAATAAATTGAAGAATGGTATAATTAAAAAATACTAATTAAATTAATAATTTAATTATATAAATTACTCATTTCAAGAATGGTATAATTAAAAAATACCAATTAAATTAATAATTTAATTATATAAACTATTAATTTTTTAATCGGTGTGAAATCAACCGATTATCATTTTGAGATGGGTAAATATTACTAATCATTTTGGGGTTGAAAGGAATAAATTGAATATAACCTTTTCTTATTAATTAAAATTTCATAGCACGTAGTAAGCAATTCTCACGTCCTCAACCGTTTTTTCCTTCTCTCTCACTGAGAGATCTCACCAAATACCTCCATAGATCCAATCTCATTTTTCCTAAACATTTCAGATTGCATTTCTCACATCTCCGAAAATGGCGACAATGGAAAGCTTAATCGGTCTAGTGAACAGAATTCAAAGGGCGTGCACTGTGTTGGGCGATCATGGCGGCGAAGGCATGTCCCTTTGGGAAGCCCTCCCCTCCGTCGCCGTTGTTGGTGGCCAGGTCTTCATATTTTCCTTTTTTTTTCCCGCAATTTTTCCCGTTTAAAATGATTTCACATTATTTGGTGTTTTTGAAATTGAAACAGAGTTCCGGAAAATCATCAGTCCTCGAGAGCGTCGTCGGGAGAGATTTTTTGCCTCGTGGATCCGGTAAATAAATCTCCGCATTTTTTTGGTTTATTTATCCCTTTTATTTTCCTATTTGGTTGCTTTTTTGATTTAATGTATTTTCCAATCGCCACTTTGATTTTCCTGAAATGGCATTGCATGTAATAATTACTCGCATTTAATTTGGGTCCATAAATCATAATGCTTTTTCGCTATCACTTTTAGTTGTAGTGTTGAGTAACAATTATGGGAATTATCTCTTAGTTAATCTATGAGCTGTGAAAAAATCCTTTTATGTTTAGATCAGAATTAGATTATGAAATAATGATCACTGGGGGAGAATAAGTCACTTTTTGGATATTAATTACAGCTGATCATTTATTGAAACCAAGTGCAGTTGTTATTATTGGAATGATGTGGAATTTTTGAAGAGGCGCATATTGTTTTTATGAGTAATAATAACTCCTGATTTTTTATTTAATTTTTGTTTTCTATTTAAGGCATCGTGACAAGGAGGCCATTGGTGTTGCAACTCCATAAAACAGAGGGTGTGACAGAGTATGCTGAATTTCTACATGCACCAAAGAAGAAATTTACCGACTTTGGTATGTTCAAATTTAGATCAATTTATATGTAATGATTTTTTTCCCCTGAAGAAAAAATAAAACTATCTGTACGCTTATTATATGTTGAAATTGGGTTCCGAATCGAACTGTGTGGAATTAGTGTAGTTCTATTGCCAAGTTGTTAGAGTTACTTTGCCATGTTTGTTACTGCGTGAGTATGTGAGTAATTTATTCAGCCTTACACTTTTTATTCATAAATAGGCATTTTTGGATGGTGCAGCTGCTGTACGTCAAGAGATAGCAGATGAGACGGACCGCATAACAGGGAAGAGCAAGCAAATATCCAATATTCCAATCCACTTAAGCATTTATTCCCCTAATGGTTCGTCACTTGTCTTCACTCTTTTACTTCTCGTCTCACTAGTTTAATTAATTTATTTATTTGTTGTTTATGAAGAACTTGGAATATTTTTGGGTAAATGATATGCTATTTTATTTGAGATATTTAGTGTAAATATTTATCTATTTTCTTGCAGTGGTAAATTTAACAGTGATTGATCTTCCTGGGCTGACAAAGGTAGCTGTGGGTGAGCACTGAACCGTTACATTCACACACACACACACACGCATTTCTCTCAGTGCTTTGTTTTAGTAAATTTACGATAGAACCGAGCATAGGCTTACAAACTTTTAACTCTTCCAGAGGGACAGCCGGACAGTATCGTTGAAGATATTGAAAATATGGTCCGGTCTTATGTTGTAAAGGTAGAAACCCTACTTTTACTCTGAACGTAAATGTTTTGAGCGTAACGTTATTATACGTGTTACTTTTGCTTTCAGTTTGTTCATTTTGACTATTAATGCTCTTCTTTTATACCACTTAAAATAGAGCTAAACGGTGCATGAACATACTTGTCAGCCTTAGACACGAGTTATTGGATTCTTTTTCTTTTTCTTTTTACTTTACTTTATTTATTTATTTTAGTAATAAATTCTAACCTTGGTCATGGACAGAATTTAGTATCAGCATTGGTGCCCTGACTGAATGCACAAGGCCTAGGTTTATTGAGATTTAAAAGAGATGTTAGCTCTATGATCTTATTTCTCCATTTGTGCTTTCTGTAAAAAGTAAAAACCGAAATCAATCTGTCTTGGATTTTGTTTATAATGCCGGAGTCAACTTGAATAATGGCCTTATTATAACTTGCCTCGATTTTGAGCATCAAATCTTGGAATGGTGCTTGTCACCACCTGAATTCTTTCTCCTCCGTTTTCTTATCTTCTTTCAATGTTTGCTTTGCAGCCAAATTGCATCATTCTGGCTATCTCTCCTGCTAATCAAGATATAGCCACTTCAGATGCTATAAAGCTTGCAAGAGAAGTTGATCCAACGGGTATCACTTAATACTTAATAGTAATTAGTTACACCTTTCTCAGTTGGTTCCATATAGGTGTTTTGCTATATTAAAAATAATTTATGAGTTGACAAACTAAAAATCATTTTTTTTTCCCTTCATCTTTTAGGTGAAAGAACATTTGGAGTGGCAACTAAACTTGATTTGATGGATAAAGGAACCAATGCACTTGATGTATGTGTCACCTTTTTTTTTTTTTTTTTAATTTCTTCTATATAATATTTACTTAGTTTTGTGCCTCCTCAAGGTACTTGAAGGTAGAGCATACAGGCTCATGCATCCATGGGTTGGAATAGTGAACCGTTCACAAGCTGATATCAACAAGAACGTTGACATGATTTATGCTCGTCAGAAGGAGAAGGAATACTTTGAGTCCAGCCCAGAGTATGGACATCTGGCTCATAAAATGGGTTCAGAGTATCTGGCCAAACTACTGTCTCAGGTATGTAACCCATAAGTAGAATTAAGTGATTTTCCTATAAATGTTAACATTTTTTTTATAGTAAACAATTTTTTTTCCCTTTGACATGCATTAGCATTTGGAGAAGGTCATTAGGCAGCGCATTCCAAGCATTATCGCCTTAATAAATAAGACAATTGATGAGATTAATGCGGAGTTGGACCGTATTGGCAGGCCCATTGGTGTGGACGGAGGGGTAATAGCAGGACCCACATAAAATTAATATTAGTTAAGATAAATTTGTTTAATATCTTTTGCAAGCTGAAGTGTTTGACCTTGATGTGCAGGCACAGCTGTACACGATTTTGGATATGTGTCGTGCATTTGATCGTATTTTCAAGGAACATCTGGATGGAGGGTAATGATCATAATTTACCCTATGTCTCTTTTACTTATAGAAGTAAAGGCTTTGAATGGTTTTATATTCAAAACTCACTCTCTGATTTTATACAATTGTTAAAATTCAAGTCATATTTTGTTTGATGTATTTTCAATGGAATTACTGTAAAACCTCTATAAATTAAATAGCATAGAGACCCTGCAATTGAGACACTAATTTAACATGTTGCTCCCAAGTCAGGACAGACAAAAATTACTATTTAAGCAAGTTTATTAAATTATCGAGGGTTTACTGTATCCATTGTATCATTCGAATTATGCGTTGAAATTATATTATGAATGCTAACCTCCCAATATCAACTTCACAAATTATAAATTCACACAATATATTGAAAAATAGTACCATACACACAAAGAAAGGTTTGAATGTATACAATTTTGGAGATAGGATACATTCGATGAAAATAGTACCATATGTTAAATTTTGTATTTAATTTTGAACATGTAGTGAGGTAACAAAGTTGGTTTCACAGGAGGCCAGGAGGAGACAAGATATATGGTGTGTTTGATCACCAATTACCAGCTGCTCTCAAAAAGCTTCCATTTGATCGTCATCTCTCTCAAAGTAATGTCAGAAAAGTTATTTCAGAAGCAGATGGGTATCAACCTCACTTGATTGCTCCTGAACAAGGGTACAGGAGATTAATTGATGGATCACTCGGCTATTTCAAGGGGCCTGCTGAAGCTTCAGTTGATGCGGTAACATCTTTATCTTTCGTTTAACTTCACGGACTTGGCCTAAAACTTGATTTTCTCTATGGGTTTTATTATAATACTCATTTTGGTCATGTCTTAAATACTTCTGATTGAGATCAGAAACATTAAAAAGATGAAAAAGTTTCTTATAGTGTATAGTTTAATAATAGACATGGCTGGGAGCATGATTGAATATACCATATTCATAGAATAAGCATATATACATGCTGGGCTGGTTGTCTATCTAATTTTATTGAAACTAATATCCACATTCAAATTTAATGTTTTTTGTAGGTACACTTCGTTCTGAAAGAGCTTGTGAGGAAGTCTATTGCAGAAACTGAGGTAAACAATGTTGACTAATATAACTTTTTTCCAAAGTTTAATGTTTTGATGTTCATCATCATTCTTTTTTCCAGTCATATCTTAATACAGTTGTTTGTCTAATAGAATGTGATGTTTTCCTTTTTTTTATTTATTTTTAATAAACAAATTTCCATGTAGGAATTGAAACGATTCCCGACGCTTCAGTCTGATATAGCAACTGCTGCAAACGAAGCATTGGAGAAATTTCGTGATGAAAGTCGTAAGGCAGTTTTACGGCTGGTGGAAATGGAGTCTGCTTACCTAACAGTTGAATTCTTCCGGAAACTTAATACAGAACCCGAGAAAGCTGCAAACCCAACGGGTCCAAACGCTGAACGATACACTGACAATCATCTGCGAAAAATCGGTATATGCCATTTTGTGCTTATATATTTGAACTCCTCCATTTATATTTAATAAGAGAGCCCAATGCTGGTTTTTACATTATGATATCGCATTTTGGAACATGTAAATTTATTGTGGGCAATATATAAACTTGAGTTGCTTGATAACAGGTACAAATGTGTCTGCATACATTAGTATGATTTGTGATTCATTGAAGAATAGTATTCCAAAGGCCGTTGTTCATTGTCAAGTTCGAGAGGCCAAAAGATCACTTCTCAATCTTTTCTATGCTCAAATTGGAAGGAGGGAGGTACATTTTCTTACCCAATTATTTATTATCTACAAATTTACAACAGTTAATTACAAAGTTACCCCCAGGATTTAGTCTAATTACAAAATAACCCAGTTATAGTTAAGATTCTCTCTAATACCCCTGACATTTGTTTTATCTTATAAGATAAGTGTTCCTAATACCTCAAGGGCATATTCGTAATTTTTAAAAAGATAAGTGTTTTTTTTTAAATTAGGCTAACCTCAGGGGTAATGTTTGTAATAATCCCAAATTCTGAAAGATTCAGGAAAACAAATGACATGAACACACTTTATGCATGTGCAGAAAGAGCAACTAGGTAAAATGCTGGATGAAGATCCATCACTAATGGCAAAGAGGGAGACCTTATCCAAGAGGCTTGAACTGTATAAGTCAGCACGTGATGAGATCGACTCGGTTGCGTGGAAATGATGAGCAACTCATTTTTAAATCTACCGTTTTTCTCTTTTATACGTGGTAAATATCTCTGATATCTTAAATAGGTGGCATATTCTTTTTGAATTCTGAGATGATGGGTAGGCTGCCTGAGGAAGAACTTTCAGTTTGCAATATTTCTTTAGTTAAACCTTTTTTCTTCGTTTTAATGCATTCATTGATATATCAAAAGGACACGAGGCTGTATACATGGTTTTGCTTGATCGTGGATCATTAGCAAAATGAGAATTGGCGTTTGACAGTATAGCAAATCTGGAAAGGGTTTTGATTTCTCTTGTTATAATGTATTTGTCCTATTCTTAGATGTATGGGTTTTTGGCTCTATGCATACCCTAATCATCGCTTGACCTGAAACCTGTTTATTTTAGGGGGAAAAAACTATGTATGCACTGATGTACGTTTTTTTTTTCAATAAGAGGACCAGGACCTCAAGTTAAATCACTACACGTCCTACGTTTTAACAGTAGATGATTCTAGATTTTTAGAAGAAACAAATTGGCTGGATACTATGATAAAGATAAAGTGAGCACATTCTCACTGGTCGATGATTAGCATTAAAGAGATTCGAGCATTCAATGACTCTTCCGAAACTAGGAGAACAAAAATAATAGGGGGGAAAAGAGGGATTTCAAACAGCAATACAGAGTACATAACATACATGTACGTGTACAAATGCAACCCCATATAATTACCACATATATTCAACCAACAGTAATCTTCATATTTGTTCATTAAAGTTAAAGCACGTGAAAAATGAAAACCATATATATATATTCATCCACTCATGGGTCACAATCCTGCCTGCTAGCCAAGCACAACTCATGCAACTCATTCAGAACCCATTCTTCCCCAGTATGCCCTCCCAGCACCAACACCCTCGTCCCCCCAACAATACACGTGCTATGGCCCCACGCAAACTTGGGCGGCTGCCCAGGCACATTCAACAGCCTCCAGGCCGGCTTCTCCTCGGCCGGATCCAACAGAAACAGCTGCGAGGGCGAATGGAGTCCCGCTATCGACCCCCCGAATATAATCACCCTCCCACACGGCATTGTCACCGCCACGTGGTCGAGCCGAGGTGGCGGTACCACCGCGTTCTGACCCCCTCCGCCGGTCAACGCCCCACACTCGAGCTGCCGCCACTGGGGCTCATCATTCTCCAGATCGATCGTGTACGCCTCCCCCGACCTCAGCTGCAAGTGACCCGTTTTCGCGAGCCCACCAAACATCAGTATCTTCGTCTGCCCGTAGACCGACAACGAGTGTCCCAGTCGGGAGGGCGGGGTCCACGACGAGAAGATCTCCTTCCACTTCGGCTTCTCCACGTTCAGATCCAACAGAAACGTGTCGCTCAGCAGCACACCCGCGTCCGTGCACCCGCCCGAGACCACCAGCTTAGATCCCTCGAGCGTGCACGAGCTGTGCCACGACCTCGGCAGCGGTGGGGTCCCACCGGACACCTCCCTCCACGTCGGCTGCTGTGCATCCAGATCGAGGACGAAAACATCATTCAGCAAACCCTGCCTCCCACACCCGCCGAACACCACCAGCCAGGAACCGTTGAGGCACGAGAGCGTGTGGCCCCACCTCCCCGGTGGGGAGGACTCAACGCTCACCCTACGCCACTCCGGGCTGGCCGAATCGAGGTTGAGTACGAACGTGTCATCCATCGGCTGCATGTTCACGCCTTCCCCTCCGAACAAAACGAGCCGGTTACCCGCCGCGCACGCGCTGAAGTTGCACCGCGAGGGCTCGACCGACCCCCCGACCGTCAATTTCTCCCAGCACACGGCCTCCAGAGTCGTGAGCTCCCGGGTCAGGCGGCCCCACCCGTTCTTCTTCGTCATCACCTCGAGCGCGCCAGTGACGTCCCGGCCCCACGCGTTCTGACACACCATCTTCCGCACGTGCTCATTCTTCGTCAACTGCCGGATCCTCCGGCAGACGGACCCGATTGACGCGACGTCTCGTGGGGTCAGCCGCGACAGGATGTTCTGGGCTATGACTTCGTCAGACAGCTGGAGAATGCCGCATACGGGTGGTTCGGGGTGTTGGCTGTGGGGTAGGTGGGGCCGGAAGGTCTCGAGTGACTTCTCGCACTTGAAAACCGGGTAGGATACATTGTTGAGGTCGAGTTTGGCTTCGGAAAATATTTGGATGCCGATGACGTGGGTGACAAAGCCGTCGTCGCTGTGGATGGGGGTGAGTCGAAGGCTGTTGACCAAGGGGGTCCCGTCTTTGCGGAAGTTGAGGAGCTCGCCTTGGAACTCGATGCCTTCCCGGAGGCATCGTTGGATCTCAGAGACGACGACGGGGTCCACTAACGGGTGGCGTCGCTTGGCGCGTGGGTCGCGAAATTGCAGGAACCGGCTGATGAATTCAATATGTATAAAAATGATGAGCTCTAAAAAAAATTATGAAAAATGATAAAATGTGGAAAAAATTTATGATTAGCTAGCGGTATAGGTTTTGACTATACATGGTAACATTAACAAAATTAATAGACAAATGAAGAAGACATAAACCAGTAACCAAAATAGCGATAACCGAATAGATCTATATGTAAGCCAGATCAAGTTGTCAACTCCACATAAAAAATAGGCCTAACAGTAGAATGTTAGTTTTATTTACTAATTTGCAACTTAATTAAAAATGCTTAATTCTCTTTAATTTCAGTAATCAACTAAATGCAGATAATAAACAGCAAATACGAATAATGATATTCAAAAGAGTTGTATAACCGATAATCCAAAAGTAACAGCAATGAATTTCCATAACTTTCAATAAAATGCCATTCAATTTTTTTTTTTTTGAATTTGATTTGTTGTGTTTTATTAGGAACAAAAATGTACAGAGATGAGAATTAGAAAGAAGTTTAAAAAATCAAATAATTCCAGCATTCAGCATAATTATTTTTCTTTCCTAATGGAAAACACAACACAATCAGAGTGCACCATTAAAATTTTCAATTAGCATTACAAAATTTCATTTCTCCGTGTTTTTTTGTTTTTTTTTGCATAAATCCAAATCTTTCCCCAGTGTAACCAAGCAAATTCAAAGCAACCGAATCCAATAAATAAATGAAATTCTAAAAAATCAATTACCACCACATCTACACACGCACAGAAAGACATACACAATAAGTTTACCAGTTGCGGCCAAGTACTTCGTCGGCGCGAAATCCAGTGGCGAATTCGAAGATTGTGTTGACGTATATGACCGGGAAATCCGGCTCCATCGCATCGGAAACGACGATCGCCGTCGGAACCGCCGCCGGAGAGTAGAACAACCGGTCAGCCGAATGCGAAGCCACCTCTGCCTCCATGTCCTGCTCCATGTCTTCTGAATTATCGCCGAACTTGAGCCGCTTACGGAACAAGCGTCCCGATCGCTCTTCTTCTTCTTCGCTTTCTTCCATCCCCATTTTCTCTCTCTCTCTCTCTCAGAGTAAATTCTACGTTTGTGTGCACATATATGTGTATTTACTGTTTATTGGTGCTGATGAGAGCCAGAGACTAGAGTTAGATATTGTGGGTTGTGAAATTGGACAATGTTGGTCGGTTAATTACGAAAGTGCCACCGGGCCTGCGGTATGGGCAAGGAAAGAATATTTCAATTTTTGAATCGTAGTTTCTAAGTTTGGAAACTTGATCGAGTAATTTGATTAAATGTTTGGGTTTTTTTTTATATATAATAAAATAGGAAATGATTACGTTGCATTCACGAGTAATTTGATTAAATGTTTGGATTTTTTTTATATATAATAAAATAGGAAATGATTACGTTGCATTCACGGTACTATGCCTCCCACCCTATATGTATTTACATTCATTCCTATAACTTTTAATTGATTAAACAGTTAATAATAGGTGAGTAATGGTACCTTCACGGCACAAAATATGTACTTCTTTGAATGACATTAATTGAAAGGTCGAATTTTATTCTATGCATATAACTTTTAATTCGATTTTTTAAGTGAATTTCAAATGGTTAGATGCTTTAAAATGTATTTACATGAGGTTGAATTACGTAATTCTTCTAAAGAAATAATAATTTATCCTATAATATTTTCGGTCTCAAGGAGTCGATGCGCTCTTCTTCGATGGGAGACTTTCACTGAAAAGTAGACAATAGGGGGAAGAAATGTGTAGAGATATATGCTGACAAAATAATTACTAATTTAATAAATAATTTAAATTATTTCTAAATAAAAGACGTAACTGATTTTCATGTAAACTTGAAAATAGGATGGAAGAATAATTACCAATTACAATATCAAATTATATAAAAGAAAATTCTTAATAATCTCCTATATAAAAATAACAAGCTTTATGTTTTCCAAAATTACACAAACCCAACCTTAAGAGCTAATTTGAATTGTAATTACTAAGTTGTGAACTTAGTTTTTGTTTTTCTTTCAACATTGTGTGTAAAGTAATGATTTAGAGCATGCATAAAAATAAAATAAGAAAGTGGCATTGTTGAAAATGAAAGAGGGGTCTTGGCTATAGCTTTTGCCGTACGTCTTACTAAACAACTATACTTATTAATTGTCCTGGACCCACTTTGTGCCGCCCACCCACATGAAAAAAGATATAAGCAAATGATGTGGGGAAACATAGGATTTGGTAAGTGGACGATTATTTTTTACTACTACAAAAAGAAAGTCCATTTGTTGTGCGTAGCATCTCAAATGCAAGGTCTATTTTTGTAGTAGTTCATTTTTGGAGAGATGAAAGACTTGTTAAGAAAAAAGGAGGGGAGAGGTGAGAGAGTTAGAAATAAATTCAAAAATAATAATAAAGTAGTGGTGAAAAAAGTGTAAATGGTGGGGTTTTTTATAAACTTGGAGAATTAATGTAGCAAAATTGAAGGAAAATGAGAAAAGATTTAAAAATAATTAAACTTGATAAAATGGTGGGATCAACTTATTTTTTTGTGTCTATATATCTCTCCAAAATGAATTTGGAAATATACCATGGCAACAAAGATTCTCATGGTAATGAACATTGGAATGTTAGAAAAAGATGATAACGAAGAGTGGCTATTATAATGAACTTTTAAAATTATAAATGACTTTGTTTTTGATCCATTGGTGATATTGTAAAATAATACCCATCTCTTTTCTTAGTATGGAGTAGATTACAAGACATTCGAGTTGGTTTAATGTTGTCTTAAATATTTCTAAATACCTTTGATTTTTAGGGGTGTTCATGAGTTGATTTATCATGTTTAAGAAGTATATACTAAACTACACTAATATCTCAATTAAAAAAAAAAATGAAACCATAACCAAAATGATCACTAATATTTCAGTTTAAAAATATAATGAAACCACAACCAACACGATAAGAGAGGAAACTAATAATTTCAGATTAATTTGATTTGCTTCAACTAATTTAAGTACGCTTTGAACTAACATTAACTCCTTCCAATATAAAACAAATCGTTTACTCCTCAAACATAATATTTACTATGAAGATAATAGGCATTATTTGCCAAATGTAATTGGGGCGCTATAGTTTTCTTAGACATAAAGGTGACGTATGGTATTATTTGCATTCCATTTCCCATGTTTTAATGGAAAAGTGATGATTGAAAGTTCTTGATATAAAAAAAGGAAAATATGTTTTTGAATTTTTACGATTGTAAATAAAAAACGTTGTTTGATTTTCAATTTTTTGCATGGATCCGTGTGTTTATAATAAAAAGTTCGTTTCGTAACAAAACTCAATGCTTAATCAACAAATCTTTACGCCTAAATCATATTTTATACTATTTAATTCATGTATTTGTCTCTTTTATTATATCATCATTACATTTACATATTTTTTTCGCCTCATTCTATCTGTCGTGATTGACCGTTTTACGAAAATTAAAAAATAAATTTGTTGTTATTATTATATGTATCAAACGACCATAATATTATTTTGCTTAAAAGAACTAAAAGTGTGAGATAATAAAAATATGTGCAAAATTAATAATAATATTTAGTTCTTATTGAAAAAATAAAAAGTATCATTAATTCTCAGTTAAAAATGTAAGTGCGACATATATAAAGAGACAAATTCTTTAATAATATAATAGATAAAACGGATGGAATAAATAATTATATACAATATTATATGCATAATTTGTTAATCATATAGAATGTAATAATACAACAAAACAACTTTCTTAACCTTGCATGATTTGACATTACATAGACATCTGATTTCTACAACAAAATCTCACTATACAAGTTCAAATAACAATGTAAAATACAACAATTTTAAATCTCCAAATAAGACTAGTCCAAAATGGGTGAGGTGGGTGGCAAGTGTGATAATGGGTATTATGGTAATTATGTGTAAGATTGAGGGGGTGGATAAGTTGATGCTTGGAGGTTGGAAGAGAGTGGGGCAAGACGGGGGACCAGAAACATCTACCCAACCCAAACAAAGGGTACAGATATTTATATTATTATACTTTTATACTTGGGATGACTGATGAGTGGTGTGGTGTGGGAAGATATTTTTTGCCAGTTGTTTAGTAAACTGAGACTTTGGTGGCAAAAATATCTCGTGTGATATATATCTCTTGTGAACCTGCCACCCGGGATCAGCCACGTCACCTGCTTCTTTTTTTAAGCAGATATTTTTCAAATATCAATGAGAATCGCACACGCCTCCTGTTGGGCTCAAGATATTTTCCTTTGGAGATATTCTACTTCTTTCTTCCGATATTGTTTTGCATTGTCATCCTCATTTTCACGAGTTTATTAAATAAATAATATTTTTTTATTCAAAATTACTAAAATAATACACTTTCAAAAACGTGTGTTTTTGGGTCGGGACGTTTTTCCCAAAGGCGTCCCGAGTACTTTCTAGACGGTATTTTAAAGTAACCGTTCTATAAAATTACCCGGGACGCCATTCCCAAAGGCGTCCCGGGTCTAAAATGGCGTAAATAAAGTTTTGAGGTTAAAATGAAAAAAAAAAAATAATTGTGGGGGGCGGGACGCCTTTGCCAGTGGCGTCCCGGGTGTGTTTTGAAAATAAA
>BMAC01000065.1:1686907-1700402 GCA_014905375.1 Phtheirospermum japonicum
TTTTTTTTAAGGGTAACCCGTTTATACCATCCCACCTAATAAATAATATATAATAAAACGACAACAGGTAACAACACAACACTCTCTTATTGATGTAAACAACACAACTGGATTTAGTAAAATATCAATACAAGTAAAGAATGATTTTGAAAAAGCAAGTCAAGAAAATACATACAAAGATGTTCGCATACAAAAAAACGTATTAAAGCACCAGCCGCATAACTTGGCAACAAGTTAATAAGGCATCAACAAATTTCTCTGTATGTGTCCATGTTCTCTACATCATTTAGTCATCATCCTTGAATTCTCTGTTTCGCCCGGAAAAAAAGAAAGAAGAAAAATATAAATAATAAGGAAACTAAATGGACAGTTGCATAATTATAAGTTTATACAAATTACACTTCGTGAGCACTTACATAATTTATTTCTTTGTCATATCCATAAACCTTTTTTTTTTCTTGAGTATAAGATAAAGATCTCCATATAGGAAAATGAGAATAATAATGTTTAAGCCTATTAAAATCATACCTTAGCTGCATCCTTAGGATTGTTCTTCACAGGCACATATGYGAACCAAGCATCCATCACCTTAACAGTTACAAAATAAAATATGTCAAAATAATAACATAGTAGGARCTAATGATAAATAAGTTATTTGAAGACAAAGAYAAGTAYAGAAGTTATTGCTTAAGCTTACAGTAAATCCAACTCTTGCTTAAGGTGGCAGAGTTTTTGATAATATATACGCTGTGAAGATTCCAATTGTCTCTGAGGAGACAACATATACTACTCTGTTAGTTAATAAGCAATTTGATTACCAATTTTAACTAAACAATACACTAATGATTAAGAAATAATCAGACGTGCAATACATCGCCACAAGAATAATTATAGTCCATATCAACATATCACATTGAAAACAATAATGTAGATTCCTTTTGTCCGACTTCAGTTTTATTTATATATATCAAGTAATAAAGAAGATAATGCCTTGTTCTTGGAGAAGAGAACGAGCCTTGTTTACATGTTAAAAGAGAGAGAAGGATAGGTTCTTGCGAGGAGCCTTTAACAATTATGATCTGGCATTCATGCGGCAAGGAAATAAACTTGTAAATCCGTCTAATTAAATAGCACGTAATATCACTTATGAAAGCTTATAATCCAAAATGAAATAACCAGGTTTCTTAAAAAAAAAAAAGATGCAATACTTGTAAGGTTTCAACTCAATCTATCCTACAAGCAACAGACCACAAAAGATCAATCATACCTTTATTGTTAAAAACCAAATGAAAAGACCACAAAAGTTCATAAGTAATTCTCAGATAGTAACAGAGAGATCTCAATACCATAATATCGCGCAAATTCTGAACCAACCTGCTCACAATAAGCTACGGTCAAAATGATCGACCGATACAAATTATTATAAAGGGAAAGTGTATGATTACCATGAGAAGGGCTTGACAGATGGCTATGATTACCACTCCTTGACTTCCAGCCACATGGAGACCTGGAAGGTTATGTTGGAGAATTATATAAACATATAAAATTCATACTTGTCCACCCCCATGGCCCCGTTTGCCTCCAGCTATTGTCGTGACGCTTATGGGAAAAAGTTGAACAAATACAAAATTAATGAAAAATATAGATATGTAAAGAAAATGTTTATTTTTAGCAAAATCAAGATTTTAGTAAACATGGCAAAATGAAAATAAAAAACTGCCCCTGAAGTTTAGTATAATTACAAAGAAAAAACACAGGTTTTTGAAATTACAAAAACCACCTTGAATTCTGTTTCCGTCTTGCATTTTGTTCCTTCATAAAAGAAAAAAAGATTTCCGAAAATAAAATAAAATGACATTTGTTGAAATATTACAGTTATGCCCTAAATTTAAGATAAAACAAAACCTCAAGGGATTTTTTGTAATTTTTTTAACTAACCCAGATCAGGCTTCTCCCTTTTTCTTTTGTAATTATCGCATACAAATTACCCCTATGGTCTAGAATGATTATGAAAAAATCCAGTTATATTCTAAAATTACAAATAACCCCTTGAGGTTTATGATTCTTATACAAACTACCCCCTCAACAGGCACAGTTTGTAAAACAGAAACAAACGTCAAAAGGGTATTTGTAATTTCGAGAAGGGAAAGAAAACTGGGAATTTTTGTAATTAGACTATACCTTGAGGATAATATTTGTAATGTATCCAAAATTAAAAAAAAATGTAAAGCCATTATCGATCAGATGCATATATGTGTAGTTACCCTGCGCAAGTGCTATATGTTGCCCATGTTCGGCTAAACGAAAAGAATCAAGAAGAATCACTTGTATCACTAATCTTACGGATCGCCATATTATCCGTGTCGGGCAATGTAAATGTTTCCTCTATCATCAACTGTAAGCCCCTTTGGACGGTTCATACTCGATTCTCTCAGTTTCCCATCTACATGTCCTGGGTATCCATCTGCTGACCCTGTAACCAATCTTGGCCTGCTATCTAAATTTTCCAAAAAATTACTTAAATTAGTCGCTATTATCAATAAGAACAAGGAAATATGATGAGAAAAAAGTAATTAAATCTCAAATGTGAAAAAAGATACTATTATGCAATACATATGGTTGAATTCAAGAAATATTTGCAAATAACAAAAAACAAATATCACAAGAGCTTAAATGTGTTCATAATTCATCATTAAATTCATTTCCAACAAAATGCAGCCTAAAACTACAACATTCATGTGGGTTCAATTAAAAACGAGGCCCAGCTCACTATCAGCATCAGAAGCTAAAATTCACTTATCCTGGACTAACACACACTGATACAAATTTTTCACTAAATTTCAAACAACGGCCACAAATCACTATAAATAGAATGGATGAAAACATACAGCCAAATAAATTCAAACTGACAATTTACTAGTGGGAATTGTCCAACATTATATACTAAAAAATTGCAAAAAAAAAGGATTGGAAGAAGCATTCTTTGCTGCATTCTTGCAACAATAATTTAAAAGACTTGCATACTGGTAAACTGTAACTAAAGTAGTCAATAAAAGGAGAACAAATAAAAAAGGAAAAATAAAAACCTTGATCCAACACACAAGATTGAAATATCGAATCCCAAAATCTGCAATGACTGAATCGCCCTTCATTCCACTTACAAACCATCTTCAACCAGCCACATCGAAGTAATATCCGGTTTTAATATAATCTTTCTTGAATTAAAAGGATCTTCTTGTCATTGTTAAAACAATTTGTGTAAATGTACACTGCTTTTGTACCTGCAAAGGAAAAAAAAAAAGCCAAGTTGATTTAGAAAGTGCATTAAGTTAGTATGTAGTGTCACGTCAAAATGTTTAAAGCATCTCTTAAAAACTACTAATACAAAAATGCCCATTATTATTACACAGAAAATATATTTCCATTTCTTTAAAGAAAAAAAAAAAGATACAGTGTACGTTCATGCGACTGAGGCGGTGACAAAAGTTTCCTGAATCAATCTTCGTGCTCATCTTCAGCTTCAGAATTTGCATAAAGAATAAAGCAAGCGAACATATATCACGAAAGCTATAATTCATTTCTATTTATTATTATAATTTTTATTTTTTGTTTGTTTTTATCTGTCAAGGAACACCTCTCTTTACTTGAGTACAGAAAATAAGAAAGAGAAAAATTTAAAAATTAAAATCACTTATCGGACCTAACATCTTCACTTACAACGCCCCTCGATGCGTCTAACTCCAGACGCAACTCCTTGCTTAGAAGTTATTTTGAATCCCCGTATTTCACAAGTATTGCTGACATGGATCCCACCACATAGTTCCATGGTAACACCAGGAACCTCCATGACTCGTACCTGCGGAAAAACCAAAACACGTAGATACGAAGATTTTATGGCGGAAAATCACCAAAACTACAAAATGCAAACTCGTAGATACGAAGATTCTAGTAACTTGAGCTAATAACGCTAATCTTACCCTTGCAAGCTGCTGTATTCCAGCCAAACACGAGCCATATGCTGCTGCTCCTGGATACAATCCTCGTTCAGCCCGATTATTGAGGTCAAGAGTACAATTGATCCCCCAGATTTCTGATCACGCGTTGCTTTGCCCACAGCTTTTAAAAGATACCACACGGACATAAAGTTGGTTTTGACAATCTTTTTGAACTCACTTTCAGATAACGACAGAGGATCTTGCATCTTTCCTGTTTCGGATAAATTACAAGTTCATATTTGTTTGAAGCAGCACAAAACCATAAGATGATAGACAGACACTGCACCGACGGCCAATAACAGATCAAGAAATTAGATAGATTTACCCTAACAACCTCAAGAGTTGCTTTTTCACCAGACTGGTTGGACAAGATGGATCATATGAATTAACAAAAAAAAATGGAATTTTATATGATTCAGTATTAGTTCGATAAAATTGTTTATTTCCTAATACCATTTATTTTATTACTCTTTACCACATTTATATCAAGTCCCAATTCACAAGTTTTCGAACAGATCAACTCATAAAATCAAGCCTTTTGAGCTCGATCTTGATAGCTCAGAGATCGAATCTGAGTGTTTCAATTAATTATCCATTCTGTCTCCCACTCCCCAAACTCACATTAAAAAAAAAAAGGGTGAGATTTACTGAAGGGGTTAAGTTAAATCTGTGAGTACAAATACATACCTTCATAGGAATAACAGTTGGCGAAAGCATCCAAACCCCCCAACACTGTCACAGTTCGCATCCGTCGTTCCAAGCATCTGCAGATCGCTAACTCCATTTGACACACATCCTCCGCTGAATACAGAATATCCCTCTCACAGCTGCAGAAAATGATCATTATAATATATGTATAACAGGATCAATTCACATATTCAAACGAGACTTATTCACGAGACTGCAAACACAGATTCCGAAGCCTAAAATCAAAAATTATTAGAGTTAATACCAGGAAACTTCTGAGCACAAAGGATTTGTCCCGGAGCTTCCAAGTGATGGTGAGGCAACAAATCTCGTCGGACTTTGTAAATCCTACAATGAATCTGGAGATCGAATTGTCTGATAGAGCGATGAATTTCAAATTACCCTCCGAAGCCTTGATGAACGCCACCACCTTAGCCAGAGAGTCGGAGTCGAACTCGCCATTGATGACGTCAGCTGCTTGCTGCCTCAAGATCGACAGCGGTGATGCTAGGCTGAGGTCGGCGTGCGACAGCCAGAGAGGGATGAGGCGGCGGAGGGTGAGATTGGGGGAGAAAAATACGAAGGATGGAGGGGTAACAAAAGACAAAGTGTCGGTCCGCTTATATTTATTTTATTTACTATATTTTAACATTTATTTAATATAAAATCTCACGCGGTTCTATAAAAACCGACGTAAACTATTTTAACTCACGTCGGTTTTTAAAGAAACTGACGTGGAATCTTACATATCACGTCGGTTTAATTAAAAATCGACGTGAAAAACCTTTTACGTCGGTTTTCAAATAACCGACGTTAACTCACCGACGTGGAATCACACTTTTGTAGTAGTGGTAGTAGACCAAATGAAGATCCTTTTGAACCCACCGTGGATGAGCTTGCCCCTAGAACCCATAAACGAGCGGATAGAGGATCGGCACTGTACCAAAACAGACCATTTTTCGATCACGTATATGAAGACGTTCCAATTGATTCTATTGGTGTCCCTCAACCGGACTACTACTACGATAAAGACGAAGGAGTGTTGAGAACGGGCATAATATTCAGAGATAAAAAATATTTGATGTGGGCTGTCAAGGATTACTCAGTGCGCGTCGCCAAGTGCGCGTACAGAGTGGTATTGAGCAATCCAAAGGTTTGGAAAGTTGTTTGCTTGTCGAGTTCACTTGGTGAGAATGATGTGGATGTTCTGAATCCAGTAATCGACGAATCACCCGAGTGCGGATGGTGTCTCCACGCTAGTTTTCGTAAACGGAAGTGTGCGTGGGTAATCACTAGATTGGGTTCTACGCACAGATGTCTTGCATCTTTTACACGTAAAGATCACCCCAATTTGTGTAAAAACATGATTGCTATGCTCATTACMACCCACGTCGAGAAAGATCCGTTATATGGTGCTTTGCATGTCCAGAGTGCAGTCGAACAAGAATATGGTTATAACGTGCCATATCACAAGGCATGGCAAGGTTTGCGACGGGCTCGTAAAAATGTGTACGGGACGTGGGAGGAGTCGGTCCAGCATTTGCCGAAATACATGGAGGCCTTGCAGTCTTACAATCCGGGGTCAGTGGTTGAGTGGCTGCACAAATCTTCTGGAATAGACGATGTGCATATGTTAAGATTTGTATTTTGGGCATTTCGACCATGTATCGAGGCTTTCAGACATTGCCGCAAGGTGATCAGTGTTGATGGAACCTTTTTGGTTGGAAAGTACAAGCACACGTTGCTGATGGCAGTTACAGTTGACGCCAACCAACAAGTCGTGCCACTAGCTTACGCAGTTATCGATTCAGAGAGTTACAGCTCCTGGCATTGGTTCCTTCACATGGTTGCAAAACATATTATCCGCGACATAGAAGGGGTTTGTCTTATTTACAGTATGTATGTATTTATCTTACAGTACGTGTGTATGTATTTATCTTGCAGATGGCATCACATTTCTTGAGCCAGCAGGGTTTACATAGATCGAGGACCGTTGCGGGTGGGCATATAGATGATGTTCTGAGGATGAAGCGTGCGGTAACTCATATTTTCTGGGACGAGCATCAGAGTCTGCATCCTCGGGTTATGTCGGTGCTACATCGATGGGGGTTTTACGGGGTCGCACGGTGCGGAGCAATCGCGAAACTGGACTGTCATTTGATCACCGCTCTAGTTGAGAAATGGCGTCGCGAGACGCATACTTTTCATCTGCCTGTGGGAAAGGCGACTATCACTTTTCAGGATGTGGCTGTTATTTGGGGTCTTCTGATTGAAGGTGCCCAGATGATCGGCGATGATGTCGAGTGGAGCAGGGATGATTGGGCAGACTATATCGAGATGATGGTAGGACTGAGTGTCGATACTGAGGAGGTGATGAAAGGTGCGAGCCGTATGAGAATCTCGACATTGAGTGAGTATCTCAGGATCAGGAGCAGGCATATAGACGATGACACACCACAGCAGGAGATCGTGCAGTACGCTCGGGGGATTGCACTTTTACTGCTCGGGACGTTGTTGATACCATGTGGGACGAACAGTTATCTTTCTGTCCACTACCTACGTCATTTCGAGGATGATGCCACGGCATCGGGTATTAGTTGGGGTAGTGTTGTGCTTGCATACCTGTATCGCGAGTTGTGTATGGCTATGGCAGAAGATAAGAAGACGATAAGTGACCCCATGGATTTGTTGCAGATTTGGGCGTGGTCCCAGATTTCATTTATCAGGCCAGAGACCACGACGCTTTCTCTCGATCTTGAGTAGATCATTCACGTTCGAGCTGAGGGCATCACGTTGCCTATACTACCTTATGGTGCTAGGTATATATTTTAATTGTAATACTAGCTACACATTTAATTAGTAATCATTGACCATTTGAATAACTTCACTTCAATGTCTACGCAGGTGGATCGGAGAATATAGTTATACGCGGAGCTCTAGGAGTACGTTACGTGTATTCCGCGAGTCACTTGATCGGCTGCACGAGCGGGAGGTAGTGCACGTTCATGAATATCGCCTATAGTTATGATATGGTAAAAATTAACAATGATTATTCAAATGTGCAGTGGACGTGGGAACCGTACGACTTGGCCGCACCTGAAATACAGGTGCTAGGGGAGAGATGTCTGACTGATAACTGGATGAGCCAGTGCCCACTGATATGTTGGTCGATTGTCGAGATTCATTTTCCCGATCGTGTAACCCGACAGTTCGGCATACGTCAGAACACACCAGCAACCACCACCGTTGACGTTGAGGCATTATACAGTGTCTCTCGAGGACATGAGCATCATGTTCGATGGACTGAACGTCATCATGCATGGGTCCAAGCATGGTCTACCAGGATAGAAGGCCCTCCAGTTCAGACAGGTGCGGTTACGGCGAGCGGATATCGAAGATGGTACCATCAGCACACAAATTGATTCATCACTCCTCTACAAAGACATGCAGAGGGAGGATACCAGCCATCAGACGTCGGCGTTTACGATGCCATTGTAACAATTCCTATTCGCTTTTTTTTTCAATCAATTAATTTAATTATTTCTTAGTTTTGAAGTTCAACCTTCTATGTTTTGTAGGGCACGTGGAGTCAGCGACTTCGTCATGTTTCTTCAGAGGCTAGCGCCGACGATCTTAACTCTTATCGTCGTATGCACAATGTAGTTGATTCGGTTGCTGATGAGATGATGCAACGACTGAGTATTCGTGAGGAGTTTCTATGAGGATGCTCCAGATGAGCGCACGACATATGCATCCGGCAGCGGAAGACGAAGCATATCGGGGCCGTCCAGGAGAAATGTACCTCGTGATACTCCAGATGAACGCAGGGCATCCGTTTCGAGTAGTGCAAGACGGAGCATATCTGGCCCTTCCACCATCCTCTCGTCGTAGGGCATCCGCTGTCCCACCCGGGCCACCGCCAGTCATCCATCATGGTAAACCTGTGATCCTTTAATAACTATTTTAGATGTATTTATCTTTTGAATAATATTGAAATAATAGGTTATTGCCCAACTTGAATGTAGATCCTGTTGGTCCGTCATCGTATAACGAGGGGGTGATTACATTCCTACATTTGAATCATCCGAGTTTTATACTCCTACATGTGTTGGGCAGTCGTTTACCGATCTTCTTAATACTGATTATCCGCAGTACGACCCCCACTTCGCACCTGACATGGGCTTTTCGCGCCCACACTTCCATACGACACCAATTCTGATGTCGTTTCCTACTGGAACTGCGGATCGTGCACATCACATTTGGGGTCATCTGGCACATGAGGGCGAAAATGACGAGCAAGTGCCGGAACCACCAGCCCCCAAACGACCACATGATCATGACCTACGCAGTGACAAGGAAAAGAAGAAGGCGATGTGTGCACGGGATCACATTATGTCTAGTACTATTTGCATATTATGTAATTAAATTTAATTGTGTGGAAATTTTCTATCGGGTGGTTCACTTTGTATTTTTCCGCGTCCTCTAGTTATTTATTTAATTAAGTGTGTAATATTTTGTTTTTCCTTTATTTAATAAAATTTTTATATAATAATTATCCAACCTTGTTGGTGACAAGACTCCCCATTTATCAGTAGTGTTTTTATTTAATTATTATCCTTTATTTAATTTTTATTTGTTGTTGAATTTTGATCTTGTTGTATTTTTTATCTTGATATAAAAATTATTTTAATTTTTTGATATAATTATGATATATTTATTTATTTGACCTAAAACATTATAAATAAATAAATAACCAATAAATAGATTAATATAAATAAATAGTATGGGTTAGGGTTACAAATTTTTTGATTTTGCATAAACACCCGTAACGCCCTTGGGAAAGGTGTCCCGCCCCCCGCGTTTTTTGTTTTTTTTTGCATAAAACACCCGGACGCCTTTGGGAAAGGCGTCCCGCCCCCCGCTTTTTTTTTTTTTTTTTTTTTTTTTTTTTTTGCATATAAACCCCCCCTCCCCCAGATTTTTTTTTTTTTTCATTTGAGCCCGAAAAAGAATTTTCGAGCAAACATACCCGGGACGCCTTTGGGAAAGGCGTCCCGACCCAAAAACGCAATCGTTTTTAAAAGTGTATTATTTTTGTAATTTTGAATAAAAAAAGTATTATTTATTTAATAAACCCCATTTTCACCACTCTTTCATTTCATAAAATTACGCATGTATATTTTTAGTAATATTCTCAATATAAGCGGTCAATATTTAGCATTTGAGTATCTTAGTGGGACAATATAAATTTTTAATGAAATGATAAATGTAACATAATATTTAAAAATCTTTTTCAGTGATAAATATGAGTTAGGTAAAATTTACTACTAATTGAGAGAAAAATAAATAAGTTAATATTAATGAATGAATAAATAAATAAATTGTAATAGATAATATATGCTTAGACATTGTATACATTTTAATTTTTTTTTTTGTTTTGCCATAATTTTTTTTGAGCATATGTTACAAAAACTTATGCTCTTAAGTTTATTTAAACATTTAGTAGTTGTTTCTAAAAAAACTTTTCTTAAATAGAAAATGAACTTTTTTAGGAGGTTGAAGCGAAATAACCTAAATTTATTTTGAAGAAAAAACAGGCAATGATTTTATTTTGCACCGGGTGAGTGGGAAGAAAAACTCTCATATATGGGAATCTTTGGCTTTCTTTAATATTTAGTTAACTAATAAAATATCAGTATTAACTAATAACCTTTGCATTATTAAAACTATATTGCTTTTCACATATACTGTGTTATAGTCAATCGTTATATTCTTCATTGGTCTGAAGTTTAAATGCTCTAACTTGAAATTTATATAAAATATTATGAGAGGGTTAAAATGGTACGCCTGAAAGCATGATAATATTGATTTCAATATTTATTTTTATATGGAACGATTATTTGTGATGGTTTTCTTATTAAGTGTTATACTCTAGTAGAGTACACATACATAACAATCATAAATCCATGAATTTTTTTTGGTACATGATGATAATTTTAGAATAAAGAGATCTTGATGAATTATGTATATATAATGAGATAAATAGAAGCAATAAGAAAATTAATTGATTTTATTTATACTCTTGAACTCAATGATAATGAGGATGAATGTTACTATTTTACTTAAAAGTCATTGACATTATCTATTGGCCAAGATTGAATTGCACCTTGTACATTGCTATATGTCGAATTAGAATGCATTTATATGAAACTATATAGTAAATAATATGTAAATGAGAATTTAAGCTACAAGAGCATTTCGTTTAATTCTTTTTCGTAATCGAAAATGATAAAATAATACGTTAAAATATCTATGTGATATTTCTTTTAAAAGTCTTTTTTATTCAAGGATAAAAAAGTGTTGGGTGATATTGAGACTTGAAATTCATTCAATTGATAATATGAAACAACAACAAGAATGCAATGAAACTTATAAGGATTTTGATATGTTTGAAATATATATGTAACATTGTCGGTTAATATAATAAGATATGCAATTCGCTCTTTTTCCTTTAGTTGATGTTTTTTTCCAAATGAGATTTTCTAGTAAGGTTTTTAATAAGACAATGTTATGAACACATCCAAATAAAGTACTCTTTTTCTTATACTCAGATTTTATTTTTTTAAATTTTTTTTGGAAGGGTTAACAAGACATATTCTTTGAATGATAATAATGTATAGACATCAACACATGGAATAAAACTCATGGATTGCCGTATTATTATTTCAATATTTGTTCTTACACAAATGGAAATTTAAAAGAAAAAATAAATAAAAACAATTATATATCCTTTCAATTTTTGTTGCGGAGGCGGTTCTTAAATGCATCGAAAGTCAGTCCTTTCTCAATGTAATGAATGTTAGAGGGATCAAAAGGCCCCCTTACTCTGTCTATGCTCTCTATCACTGCCTTGGCTGGGACAACACTTCTTGATGGATCCGAAGATGTCCTATAGCTCAAGCATGATGAAACTCCCTATATAAAATAAAATTAAATTGAAATTAAAAATCATTATTATTATCAGATGAACAAGTTCTTAACAAATCAACATTAATGTACATTAATCCACACCAAACATTTCGATGTATGTTTGATATAAATAATTAACTAAATTACAAATGTACGTATGAAAATCAATTAAATGTACCTTGAAGATGAGAACTTCAACTTGTTCCTCATCCACCATAGCACGCACCAAAAGAACCTCATCTTTCATCGTCTGAGTATACATTTCCAATATCGCGATCTCTTGATTATATTCATAATTTTCTTCGTTATCCTCGTGCTCATATATTACTCTACGCCTAGCACGACATGGTGGATTGTAAACGTGTCGGCCTTTGATTCTTAGAGGGCCGAAGGATGGAGAAATATTAGCGGGGAATGTGTCGATGATGGTCGATGGGATGCAAGAAAATGTGGTGAAATGTTGAGAGAATAGGGATGGATTTGTGGTCCATTTTCTTAAGTGTTTTAACATGGGATTTGTGCTTGGAAATGGAAGATAAGGTAAGTGATAATAGATAGTAAGAGTGTTGGATTTTGTGAAGATAAGGTTTCAACTGGTACATATATGCTCCAAGATAAAGTATGCCAATTGACATTTTTGTCATTTTTTGTTTTTTAATAATTTTATTATGCACCATACCGAAGCACCCATTTAAAACTAGTTCTTCACTCATTCAACATACTAAATTTAAAAATAAATCAAATATATTTTAATAATCATATTAAATTGAAAGTGTTGTGTGACTATTTGCAAGTTACATAAGAATTTTAATAATCATATTAAATTAGACGATATGCTAAACATTGTCTATATCTTTTCTCGTCAAACAAAAATTATGCTCTTAATTTTATTTAAACATTTTGTAGTTGTTTATAATATTAAATATAGTTCCTACTAAACTTATTTTTAAATTTCTTGGTAAATAAATACTTGTATACAGCAACCAGTTATGCGATTGAATGTTTTTTTTTTTTTTCTTAAATAGAATATGAACTTTTTTAGAAGGTTGAGAAGCGAAATAACCTGAATTATTTGAAGAACAAAAACGAAAATCGACAAACAGAAAATGATTTTTATTTTGCACCGTGTGAATGAGAAGAAAAACTCTCAATATATATAGGAATCTTTGCCTTTCTTTAATATTTAGTTAACTAATAAAATATCAGTATTAACTAATAACCTTTTCATTATTAAAACTATATGCGTTTCACATATACTGTGTTATAGCCAATCATTATATTGTTCATTGGTCTGCACCATGAATATATAAGTGCATCTCGTTATACCACTTAACACCATAATTCGCATGTTATACTAAGAAAAAGTATTAATCAGTATAATCTTTTTTAATCGAGATATTAATTAGAATTATATTATAATATAATATTTAGGATGAGTATAAATTAATAATATTTATTAAAAAATCATGTAACATAAATTTTAATTAATATGAAACTTTAATTAATAATAATAATGGTGATTGAACTTGAGGTAAAGTAAAGTTTTTAATCATTTTTATATTAATTAAATTAAGTTGAAAAAAGGGGGAATTGCCAAATACTCCCTAACACATACATGAATTTGTCAAATAATCCAACTTGTAGATTTAAGTCAAATGGTCCCTCCTTTTTGCCAAATAGTCCAAAATTGTGATATGAATATACCACAATACCCTTACTATTAAAATAACTAATAATAATAATAATAATAATAATAATAATAATAAAATGGTCCATCACCTGCTGCCGCCGCCGCCGCCGCCCGCTGGGCAAAAAAAAAAAAAATCTCGCCGGAAAATTTTCCG
>BMAC01000065.1:1711271-1721749 GCA_014905375.1 Phtheirospermum japonicum
TACAAGATAATTTTCGAACCCCCTATATTTTGAGGACATAAAACGCGAAAATTTTAAAGATACAGGACAATTTTTGAACCGCCTATATTTACAGGAAAAAAATTAAAATGGGTCAAACTTAAAGGACAAAAAATGTAATTTTCTCGTTTTGTGATACTCCAACACCTCACCATCCAAAATCTGCATATAACATATGCAGATTGATAAAATCATTTTCAAAAGCCACATTAATACAAAATAAATATCTCAGCACCTGCACACACTACATCACTGGTGACACTCATGCGCACACTATAGCTCAAAATCACAATTATTGAGAGAGAGAGAGAGAAAGCGAGACGAAAGAAAAGAGAAAAAAAATCTACATTCGCCGGTGTTGATTTCAGTACTGATTTGAAAATATAAATTGGGAAAATCGTAGATTGCAACGCGAGGAGTTGATTGGTGATTCCCGATACGAAATTAGCCCCATAAATCGTCGTAGATCTGAGATCAAAGTTAACAATTCATAATATTTGACCTTAGATCTACGAAGTTCGGAAAATCGAATCGTAAATCTGATTTCAGATTTAGAATGAGAGAGTCGAGACGATTCAAGTGATATAAATTTTGATAAATTTTGTCGCCATACGACAGTCACCGGCAGTGAATGCGATAGAGAAACGGAGAAGATGGGAGGGGGGCGGCTGGAGGCTAGGCTTTTTTTTTCATTTACCTTTTTTTTAGTTAGGGTTAGGGGATGGGTGGGTGGACGGGCGGGTTGAACAAATGAGCATGGTAAAAAATGGTCTCATACTATGAGACCGGTCTCACCCAAGTATTTGTCATTATCCTTATCATTATTCTCTTCATTCTTAAATGTCACAAAAAAATGATTTGACATATGAACTTTGGTTTTGATTTCTGATTATAATTTTTAATCCATGATCGATTCATGTATATAATTAAATTGAGATATCAAGTGAAGTTGTATTATCTACCAAAATGAGTTAGTGGTGATTGTGGGAAATGGTACTCTTCCTTAGTGTATATACGAATATAGATATAATCATAAAAAAAAGTTAAATAGATTTAATAAATATTAGTATTAAAATCGACAATATATTACTAAATTCAACGTATACTACAATCTCATGAATTTTTTTTTATCTGTCTCTACGATTTTTTATTTTTATCCACCCCTTCAATTTTTTTTCTCTGTATTATAATACCACTCTTCCTCTGTTTGATTTATCCATTGATAATAAGATGGAATCTTCATAATAAGATGTCCGCCTTATGTCATCTATCTACTTTTATAATTGAGGTGTGTTCCAATATAAATAGAAAAACACCCATCTTAACAAAAAAAAAAATTAAATTCTTTGATACCCTTTTTTTATGAATCAAAATTTTTGTGTGTTACTTGTTGCATCTTGTACCTTATTTGTTAAGATTATATATTAAGTTATATTTTTGTGAAAAAAATAATTATTTTTATATTAAAAATAACTCACAATAAATATGTAATTATTTAATATTAAAATATCGTGTTTAAATAGCCCACGCAATACAATAACGCTATTTACGATACGTGATTGTTAGGATCAAAACGCAATGCGTTCCGTAATACACATTTTAAAACACAGGTTTTACCTATACTAATCTCTTTCTTTTGCCTTATATCTTTATCCTTCTTAAAAATTTTCCAATAACACATTCATGTCCCTAAAAAAATACTTGACATATTTGGTTTCTAACTATAATTCTTAATCCATGATCGATTTACGTATATAATTGAATTGAGATGTCAAGTGGAGTTTTATAAGTTTTCGAAATGAGTTGTGGTAATCGTTGAGGTAAATGATACTTTTCCTCAGTATGTGTATTTTATTTTGGCAAACACTTGTGTTATACTATAATTTATTAGTTTTTTGTACTCAAAAGTATTGATTTTTAATAAATCTCTAATCCATGCTATGATGTATTGGTACTATGATGTATTAATTTGTTGATATTATTTACAAAATGGAAATGTATGATACATTTGAGATTTTAGGATTATTTTGAATGGGTCTCAAATCGTATTCTGATATGATATTACATATTTGAAGATGCTCTATGTTTTTAATTTTTTTTTTCAACTTATTTGAATATGTGTAATTTTCTTTATTATTTGCAAAATATGATTTTATTTTGAATAAAATCTATTGTATATTTTATCAAATCTAACATACCCTCACCGTTATTTTTTATTAAAATCTTTCAAATAATATAGTTTTAGAAAAAAAGTATACACTCTCCTCCATTTTTTTTTTCAAAATAAATATTTATCTTTTTGCAGCATTATTTGGTGTAGTATTAAAAGGATATTTTACTTAACATTGTGCAACAGATAAATACCCTACATGCGTCACCAAATTTTAAAAATGGTCAACTTTATGTTTCAATGTCAAGAGTAAAAGTATAAAATGACTGAAATATTCTATTGTGATAAAAATGATATATATATATATATATATGTTATTTATTTATGTAAATAGAGTTAATAATATACTTTATAAAAAATTACAACGTGTAAATTAAATAATATATTTTTAATTATTATTATTATTTATAAAATTTATATATTTTTAATACACTCACTATTATAACGTGTGTTTATATATATACATATCACCCAATATATATTAATGCAAAATTCTCATAACATATATGTCTGCTTCGTATGCTTTGTTTGACAAAGATAAAATTATGCTGCTTTGTTTGCTTATGTGTCTAATATTTATCTAATTTAATACTTTCTTTTTTATTATATCTTCCATAATTTAATTATTTTATTATATTTCTTCTTATTCAATACTTTCATTTGATTCTCCTAATATAAAAATATAAATAAGTCATATATAATTAATAGATAAGATCTAAATTAGTTATTTTAATTAAAAGACAAAGTACATATGAAATACTTTTAATTACAAAAGAGAACTTTATTACAAAAATATTTAAATAAGTTTTATTGATAATAGAATTTAAAATAATTTAATTATCGGAGTTTTAAATATTCTATATATGTAAAATATGAGTTATTTATAGCTCTCTATGTATGTAAGTAAATATTAGTAAACTTATTCAATTTAAATATAAAACTATTAAATAATATACTAACAATTAATAAATATTGATTAGACACCAATACAATGCGACACGTGTTGAGAGTATGACATATTTTGAATATCTCAAAGTATGTAACTAATAATTATTAACAAATTTATTCTAAACATTAATATATAAAATAATTAATAAAATAGATATTAGGCACGGGTTAAAACGTGAGACCTTTGATTTTTTTTGTAAGTATATAAGTAAGATTATTAATGAATTTAATTTAAACATTAAATACAAACTATTTAATATTTATAATAATTAATAAATAGATTAGACATGTACAAGGTACGGTTTAAGAATATATTATTTTAATTTTTTTTATTTAGATTTAAAAAATTTTAATTATCACAAATATTTTTTATATTTATCTTTTGATAAGTCCGACGTAATACACAAGTGTTAAACAAGTATATATTAATGCAAAATCCTCTTAATCTATGTGTTTGTTTCGTATGCTTCTCTTGGATATTAAATTTTTTTTTCTATGAATTACTTATTTTTTTATATTAGTAGAATAAAAATAAGATATTAAATCAGACAAAATATGATAAAGAAAATATTGAATCACGTAACATATAATAAAAATAAAACATTAAATTAGAAAAATATAATAACGAAAAAAATATTAAATTAGGTAAAAATATATAAAAGAAAAATATTAAATTAAGTAGATATTAGGTTCGGTGACACCGAAATACCACAAATTTTTCCGAATCTAAAAAAGCTTGAGAAATAAACACAAAGGATAGAAGGATATTGCATTTATTCTACGGGCTTTATATATTCTTTTTTAGTTTTCTTTATTTTTTTAGTTTGAAGTTTGTTATTAATTCTTTTGTTCGTTTGTTTGTTTTGTTTTTTTTACTTCATTAATTCTTTGTTATTTTTGAAATTAGCTTGGAGGACTTAGTTGAACATGACAGAAGAATACCAATCTATCCACCATTATAAAAAATATAAATCATATAAATCGAAATAAATCTAAGAATCTACATTTGGTTCCCATCATCATCTTGCAGTTCGTACACCCACCGCTATTGCACCATTATCCTTTGTTTAGTATTTATTGTCTAGTCTAGTTACTATATGAAATGAAATATAGTGTCAAGCCAGAGTTAGATGTCGGTCCCTGCAAAGCAAATTAGGCATAAGAATAATCCTTCCCTGTTTATGGTTCATGTGGGGCATATTTGAAGGAATAATATATTTTTTAAATAAATTTTGTCGTAAATAGTGTAAATTTTTTGCATTAAATCATTTAGGTAAACAGTAAATATAACAAATTAAACCTAAACATATTTTTGCCTTTGATAAGAATTAAGATGTAAAATTTGGTCGAGCTCAAGCTCAATAGTGAAAATAAAATTTAGAATAATATTATTCCAACCCAGTTGTATTCGTTTCGACTAAATTTAGTTCAAAATCAATTCAATTAATTACTAAATCCAAATTCAAATATGATTTTAAAAACTCGATTGAAATGCAAACAAATCCGAGCTATTAATATAGACAAATTTTATCAAGATCTTCTATCGTGAGTTTTTGATTTTTGGTGTGTATTTTTTTTCTTTTTAAAAAAATTACCAATAATTATAATGCAAAAGTAGTAACAGCTACACATACGTACAAAGTTTGTATAGAAGCAGTAGCAAATACGGACAACTTTAATGCAGTTTCCTTCTCTGTCTTTCTGCGTTATCCTTTTTTCCCATTATTCAAATCATTCCAAAAATCCAAAGATATAATCAAATCCCATTTTTCTTCTCTCTCTCTCTCTCACACAAACACACACTCCACTCTCTAAAATCAGCTTCTTCAGTCCAGTCCTCCAATCATTGTCTCCCTTTCTCGAATTCCCAGTTTTTTCTCCTTTTATAATACTTAAATTCTGCAGATCTCGTGATCGGCCCCGACAATATAAACCTAGCGATTTCACGCTAGATTGAGAGTTTGCTGCAGCGGCGGAGCATTTTCCGTTGGTTTCATCTGTGTGTGTAGCTACTGTGTGTGGGGTTAGGGTTTTGTAAGTAGGGGTCCAATGGCGTGCACGAGCGGCGGCAAATCGGAGGGGGCGGCGGTGCCGGACCAGTTCCCGGTGGGGATGAGGGTTTTAGTGGTGGATGACGACGTCGTTTGCTTACGTGTTCTCGAGAAAATGCTTCGGAAGTGCATGTACAATGGTGAGTGATTTTCGCGGTCTTTTTATTTACGTATTGGAATTTTGGTGGTGTTAAATGGTAATTAATGCTCTCTCATTCTTCAATTTTTGGGCTTTCTGTTGTATTGGCCTTCTATTGAGTTATTATTTACTCTGGTTTATGAGAAATCAAAAGTATGTATGTTTATTTGATTCTGAGCATTATTTCTTGTTTTCTATATATTGAAATTGATTAAATGACAATCTAGAGGTGTTTGTACCTGATTAAAGGCTTAAATAGTACGTGTTTCTTAGCAAAACTTGTGTTGGCTGCACACATTTGTTATGTCACCTTTATCTGTGTTATACACTTGCACATCTCAAGATACTTGCTATTGTGGCTCCTAATTTCATACACCTTAAATGTATACTCCTTTCCCCAACTTTGTCCCTATCTTGATTTTGGAGTTGTAATTAATTAAATGCTTATTTTTTCTATTAAAGGGCAATATAGTAGTTTTGTATCAATATTTGTACCTAACGGATGACATTCTTAATTTGTGTGAAAAAATCTAAGACCATGTTTGTTATGGGTTTCTTCTCACCGTAATCTCAAAACAAACATAGCCTTAAAATCCAAATATCAAACCGTACCTAATAACCCATTCAATTTTAAAATTTAAAAAATAAAAATTCCCTTTTTTCTCAATTAACTTTTCAAATGTATACTTTTGTGTTTATATATTCAATTTAGTTGTAGATCTCAAAGAGAGGATTAGTTTGATATATTATTCATCTAAAATAGATAATAAATGAAGGCGATTTGAAGTTTTGAGTATATAAATATATATAAAAAAAGAAGACATTATTTGACATTTTTACAGTAACAAAATCCTCTCATAAAACTCTATCTGAATAAGTATTTTACAATTTATTTGGACTTTTAAAATCCAAATCCCAGTATTCTAGAAACCACGAGAATCCCAAAACAACCGCAATCTAAGAGTCACGGCCGATAGAACGAAACAGAGGGAGTGGTTTCTAATTTGCATCTGTTTTTTATGAAATTGCCAAGTAACTTACCGCATATAACATGACAGTCATGTTTTGGTCAAAAGGACTAAAAAGATGTTTTTCAAAGAAGGGCTAAAAAAACAACATGGACAAAGATAACAGGCTAGGATTAATTATGTGCTTGTGTTCTTGCAGTTACTAGTTGTTTGGAAGCTACAGTGGCTTTGAACTTATTACGTGAACGGAAAGGCTTTTTTGATGTGGTACTGAGCGATGTTCACATGCCCGATATGGATGGCTTCAAACTTCTCGAGCTAGTCGGATTGGAAATGGACCTTCCCGTTATAAGTGAGCGAATCCCTGTGTCTGAGCCTTAAAAAAATAAAAATAAATAAATAAATAATAATAAGCTAACATTTACATATTATATATCACAGTGATGTCAGCGGACGGGAGAACTAACCTCGTCATGCGAGGAATAAGACACGGAGCCTGCGATTACTTAATTAAGCCCATAAGAGATGAAGAGTTGAAAAATATTTGGCAGCACGTAGTTCGGAAAAAGTGGAACGAAATTAAGGAACATGATCATTCGGGTAACAATAACATGGATGACCACGATCGTCAGAAACGAGTGCACGATGATTCTGAATATACCTCTTCTGCTAATGAAGGGGCTGATGAGGTAGGTAAGGTGCAGAAAAAAAGAAGAGAGGCTAAAGATGACGATGATGCAGAAATGGAGAATGATGATCCGACAGCTTCGAAGAAGCCTCGTGTTGTGTGGTCGGTGGAGCTGCATCAGCAATTTGTTAGCGCTGTAAATCAACTCGGGATTGATAGTAAGAACATTTTTTCACTTTTTCCCTTTTATTGTTTTTGAAACTTTTCTGGTTGCAGATTCATATATCTTTTGAGTGTAATATAATGAAGTATTGTATAATTTTTATTTTTGTTTTTTTTTGGATAGTGGATGGATGGTAATAATGGGAGAAAAAGTGTCTTGAACTGAACCAATCAATACATGATTTGTCAAAGAATAATTATACAATAACTTCATAAGTTCTTACAAAATATCATGTTAAATATCCAAAAATAAATAAAAATGAGAAAAAAAATAAAGTAACACACGACTGTAAATTCAGAAAAATGAAAAAAAATTTTATATAAACAAGCGAATATCCTCATTTTTATTGTTTTTGTAACTTTTCTGGTTGCGGTATTTTCATTTTTAAATGTGTATATTCTCGTGGTTTATTTTTTCTCTTTTGAATATGTCTGTGTTACATATATCGGTTCGTGTTTTTGGGTCATTTCAGAGGCTGTGCCGAAGCGAATTCTTGAATTAATGAATGTTCCTGGATTAACAAGGGAGAATGTGGCTAGTCATTTACAGGTTTGATATTCTTCACAATTTAGTATTTTATTTTTCTATTCCTGCTTTCAATTTTCTCATGATATAGAAATGTGGATATGAGCTAGAAAATAATTAGTGAGCGAGTTTATATTTGGTTAAACTGCATGATATTTGTCGTATCTTTTGTTGATTTAAGTTTCCAAGTGTTAATCTTAGTGATTTTTACATAATGTGCAGAAATTTAGACTCTATCTAAAGAGGTTAAGTGGGGTAGCCCAACAACAGGGTGTCCTTCTTCCATATTGTGGGACCGTCGAGCAGAATCTGAAACTAGCTTCTCTCGGTAGATTCGACGTTCAAGCACTTGCAGCTTCGGGCCAGATCCCTCCACAGGCATTGGCCGCTCTACAGGCCGAGCTTTTATCCCGTCCCGCCGGAAGCCTGATTCTGCCGGCAATGGATCAGAGACCAGTATTACATGCACCCGTCGAACGAAACGTGGCTTATAGCCAACCTCTGATTAAATGCTCACCCAACGTTAATCCCGAATTTGCAGCCTGGCCGTCGAAGAGCCTCGCTGACATGGCGGCCGAATCAAACGGTCATGACATGTTGATAAATAATAATTTCGTGCAGCAAAAACAACCCACAATATCAGAACCGAACCGTTTGATAAACGTGCAGCCTTCTTGCTTGGTGGTCCCGTCTCAGTCTTCGCCCAATTTCGAAGCGGGAAATAGTAGTCCTGTTTCCGTAAATCAAAACCTTGGCTTTAGAAATTCTGGGATGGATTACAATAATCACTCATTTCAGTCGAATAATTCATCTTGCTCGGGAAATGGGCAAGACATTGGTTTTAAACAAGTTCCTGGCTTGAACAGGGTGCAAGGATCGAGTATGAATGCTTTGTATGGTGCTGGTAAAGGGAAATCGATACCTAGCCGGTTTGCTGTGGACGAGCACGAGTTTCTAGTGAGCAACATTAGTCAAGTGAAACTTTATGGTAACAAAGTGAAAATTGAGCCAAATACGGATTTTACGGACAATGTAAAAGTGGGAGGCATTGTGCGGCAGCAGAGCACCTTCTCCCAAATGATCTGATGAGATGAGTGTTATCTTTGATTAGGTAATTATTATTATTATTATTATTATTATTATTATTATTATTATTATTATTATTATTATTATTATTATTACCTTTTTGTCGTAAAAATTGTCCCATTCTGATGGAGATTAATAATATATAGATATTTATTATATTTTAGTAATTATATAATTACTAAAATATAATTAATATCTATATATTTTTAATCTCCATCACATTCTATGTCACTTTTCCTAATGGTACTCTTCTCTTGATTAATTAACACCATTTGTTAATCTTTCTAAAAAGGGGGGTATTATGGTCATTGATATCTATAACATTACTATTCTTAAGCCGCTTGAATTGCCCTATCACGACAGATAATATAATTTCACTACTCACCCTCTATCATATTAACTACCAATCATTAAATTACTAATTCTAAATCACATCGTTATATTTTCATCTCATTTACAAGCACATAATGCGAAATCATTATTTCCCCCCCTCAAAATATCCTTCATCACCATGGTTATACAGTTGGCACATATGCTGATTTAATTTGGAAATGTGATAGGGCGGCTTTTCATTGGATATCCGAGTAAAAAAGTATCATCGAGGTGTCTTGATGGAGAGCCAAACAATTGTGTTGTAGCCTGTAGTAGTGTGTGTGTCGATTCTATCCTATCCTATCAGAGATATTGCAAATTGCAAGTTCGTTGATCTGAATGAGTGAAACCTGGTTCCCCAGACAAGTATGATTAGTTTTTGTTTTTTTCTCAACAGCAACTTGCTGTCAAAGCTGTGTAGTTGTTTGGCCATTTATTTGGTTCGGAAATTGTGATTTATTCTTTCTCTACTTAGTTGCTAGCCTATGTAATATTTTATGTATAGGTAATTGGCCAAGGCTGTTGATGTTTGTAGCACATATTATGTGTTGACGGTCTCATAAAGTGAGCCATTAGCATTGTTTGGTTACGTTTCCATTTTCCAACTATTCATTGAGATGATTATGCAATCATGTTTGTGTATATAATTCCATTTCCCAATGTTGTATACCACTCTCCGTCTCCGTTGCGTATCGAACACTAAGAGCAGGTTCAACGCAATGGCCAAAAGTAGTGGCCATTTGCGCTTGGCCGCAAGGACGTGCTCCAGTGCGCATCCAAATGTCACGGGCAAGTGTGGGGCCCATGGTCAAATGGTGCGCCCAGCGGGCAAAACTTGCCCGCGATGAATTTGTTTTCTTTTCTTTCTTTCATTCCTTTTTTTTCTTTTCACTCCTTTATTATTTTTTTTTTTTGGAAATCCACAACTTGGACGGTTCACATGAATCTTAGCTTTAATATTTTTTTTCTTTAATTCGAGAAAATGATATATATATTATATATATATTATGTGGCTGGTATTAAATAATCGTTGGAGATTTTATTTGTTTTATTTTTAAAATTTTGAAAAAATGTGGAACAAAAATCAGTAAAAACAGAATTTTTTTTTTGAAAAACTTTTGTTTGAGAAAGAATATTTAAATATAACTTATTATATACATTCAAAATATATAAAAAATACGTAAAAAGTCAAATAAAATTAGAAAAAATGGGAAAAATAAAAAAAAAAAAACATAAAAAATATATTTTGTAACTAAAAATGTAAAACTCCGTCTATTTACCCTTATATTTATTTAATAAATTTGGTTATTCTTTATATCAATATTTTTATTTCATTTCAATCGAAATGTT
>BMAC01000065.1:1721774-1739438 GCA_014905375.1 Phtheirospermum japonicum
CACATTGAGTCAAAAATAAAAATATACTATGTGTATTTATTTCCGCTACAATATAAAATAAATAGAAATAAAATTTTATAGTATCCAATATACATTCAAATAAAATATTATTGTAATAACAAAAACTGCCGTTAAAAGTGCAAAAGAACCGCCGTTAAATTACTTTTCTGCAGTAGTGGCTCCGGAGCAATTCGCTCCACCTATCATCACTCATAAATAAATTAAGTGCATGAAACTATTATTCATAACCAAGGAAAATAACAATTATTTCGGCGCCAATGACTTCAGTCGGCAGTGGATCGCACTTGCTCATAAATGCAATTGCAATCTCGTTGCCATCAATTTTGTGGAGCATATGATCAGTTCAACTAAGTCGAGTAATACGACGTTAAAAATCAACTTGATTATATATGTTAAAAATGTAACGAAAATGGTAGAAGATTTTAGATCCCAACAGGACGCCAACATGGTAATAACATATTTTTATGATTGTTATGGAATTATGGAAACTGGAAATCCTAATATAGGAGTATTTCCTTATTATGGATATTGAGTATAATTAGGAGATTTAATCACACCTTATGAAGGAGTCATATTGGTTGGTGGATAAGTCACAATAATCTTATAAATATGAGGTTTATGACCTTATTTTACAAGCATGATAACCTATACGGCATCTCATGCTCTCAAATCTCAATCATACGCCCTGATGCTCATCTCCGAGGCCCTAAAACTCATTATCTGTCATTATTTCATAACTCGACCCCTCTCTATATCATGGAGCTCATATTATTTTCCCATCTATAATTATCATGTATTATGAAGTTTAAGGATTTTATGTCGAGCACTCATTTATGAGAAGCGAGCTCTTATACAGGTGATGAGGACCAAGACTGGGAAAACGTCTCTTAACATGTATCCTATCTCTTTATTCTTACAGTTGATGCTGCGACCTCAGCTTACGAATCTCAGTTTTATTCTTGCGACCTCAGCAGCGACCGTAGCCTGCGACCTCGCCTTTATTCTTATGATCTTAACCATGATCTCGGTGACCTCGCGCGACCTTATTACATAGAATAGATCATCTACAAATTCTATGTCAAATATGGTTTTTATGGTTAAATGTCGACGCTTTCATTAGGTCGGCGATGCTTAAAGTCCGACGCTTTTATTAGGTCCGCGATTTTTAAATCCCGACGCTTTCATAAGTCGGTGATGGTAAATGCCCGACGCTTTCATTAGGTCGACGATGGTTAAAGCCCGACGCTTTCATTAAGTTGGTGATGGTTAAAGCCTCAACACTTTCATTCGGTCGGCTTTCCCTTTATATGGTCAGGCCTCGACACTTTCATTAGGTCATCTTCCCTTTTACATGGTCAAACCTCGACACTTTCATTAGGTCGGCTTCCCTTTTACATGGTCAAGCATCGACGCTTTCATTAGGTCGTCTTCCCTTTATATGGTCACGCCTCGACGCTTTCATTAGATCGGAGATGGTTTCTATGGATATGGGAATGGATGGTTTAGTGGAAGAGCATGTTTGAGTTACATATTTTTCCACGTCCTTGAGTATGTTTGGTTTACATATTCAAGGACATTTGGGAGGAAGCCTATTTGATTTACATGTTTTCTCTCAATATTTTAGTATGTTTGATTTACATACTATTTATTTGTTTTTGTGTAGTTTACTTGATCCGGTGTGATTTATTTGGTCTTATGTGATTTATTTGGTCTTTTGTGTGAAGGACGTGTTTGATTTACATGTTCTTAATATCCTTTTTCTAAGTATGTTTGATTTACATACTCTTTGTTGTAATGCGCATGTTTTACATGCTCTTTGCAGACTCTGTGCCTTTTATTCTGTTTGACAGATCTTGCGACCTATGTGCAAAATTGGTTTACTTAACATGCTGCTGATAGATAACCTGGTTGAACTACTTGATTGCATTAACTTGGGGGGACTAAGTAGTTTCTTAGTTACCTTTGGTTTACTTTCATTATGTTGATGCAACCTGGTTAAAATTATTCTGCTCTCATTATTTGAACATGGGGGACTAGGAAGTTTTCTTAGTCGTCTATGGTCAAGCTTTATTCATGTGATCTGATTATTTTGCTCGCATTATTTAAACATAGGGGAATGAATGACTTTCTTGGTCATATGTGGTTTTATATAGTTCTGGTTTACTATGGTTATTGACCCATTTTTCCTCGCCAACCCCTCAGTTTTCCCTTAAGCTCAACTCCCTGCTGATGAGCTATGCGACCTACTTCTTTCAGTTGTCTCTCGTTTCATCATCGAGAAAATGATATATATATTATATATATATTATGTGGCTGGTATTAAATAATCGTTGGAGATTTTATTTGTTTTATTTTTAAAATTTTGAAAAAATGTGGAACAAAAATCAGTAAAAACAGAATTTTTTTTTTGAAAACTTTTGTTTGAGAAAGAATATTTAAATATAACTTATTATATACATTCAAAATATATAAAAAATACGTAAAAAGTCAAATAAAATTAGAAAAAATGGGAAAAATAAAAAAAAAAAAACATAAAAAATATATTTTGTAACTAAAAATGTAAAACTCCGTCTATTTACCCTTATATTTATTTAATAAATTTGGTTATTCTTTATATCAATATTTTTATTTCATTTCAATCGAAATGTTTTATTACAATAATATTTTATTTGAATGTATATTGGATACTATAAAATTTTATTTCTATTTATTTTATATTGTAGCGGAAATAAATACACATAGTATATTTTTTATTTTGACTCAATGTGTTAAATAAGGGCCAAAATTCTTCCAACCAAATTTAATTAAATAGGTCAAAATCATTGAGCCCGCCCAAATATTTGGGCCCAAATACTGAGCCCAAAGCCCAATAATCTAACTGCCTCGTCTCCTTATTAGTGCTGCAATTTGATTATATGAAACCAAGCCACAACACAACAAAGAGGTTTCTATCATTTTTCACTCTAGAGTCATCTCATGTCAGCTGAATTCGTTGGAAATCTGATAAAAAACGAATTGTCGGATCATAACCAAATTTAACCGCAAATATTCAGTTTAGTAAGGTTTCCAACGCCACCTTCTGATCAACGATCGGAGCTCTGGATCATCGGCAAAACGCCAGCGAATTTCCTGTGTGCTGTCACTGTTCGGCCGGCGCTGTCGAACTTTGACGCCCGATTCCCGGAAAATGGCAGGTCTATTTTTGGTATATTATATATCGTATTGTTCGTATTGACGACTAGTATTTCATTATCTAGTTAAATTTGTGAATTGATGCCGGAAACTTCCTAACGGGAAACGACACTTGCTGGCGTCCCGGTTTAAGACGTTTGGGTTGTCGGCAACTCTTGAACTTAACGTTAATTGGAAGCTCTTTTCTTTAAAAACCTATTTTTTTAACACAAATTTAGATTCTTAGTAGTATTTTTGGGGGTGTGTGTTTTAGTGCGTGTAATGGGTGTGCGTGAGTGTGTTGTGTGTGATCGTGTGTGTATCTATGTTATCGCAGCTTGTTGTTGTAGTGGATGATGGTGTGGTGGTCGCCGGAGAGGGGCTGGACCAACGAAGGGAAGAAACGGGCATAGCAGGAGGTTTTAGAAAGTTTAGGGGTTCAAACAAAATGAGTTAGAAGTTGAGGGGTATGCTTTTGAGAATTAGATAGAGTTTTGGACCCAATTGAAGATTTAAAAAACTTCAATTTGACCATCTAAGTTTCAATTTAGTCCTCCCAAATTAACTTTATTCATCAGAAGGTTTGATTTATTTCAAACTGGCGCCAAATTAGAGTCTTCAAAATATCAAATTAACCCGCAAAACTTTTCAGAGTTTTGAAAATCTCATTTCGACCCCAGTTACTTTATTAATTTTTTAAAACCGTACAACTTTCTTATTTTTGAGCCAAAATGGATCAAACGACTTCCAAATGATTTCAAATTCGAAACATAGCTTCTTTATAACATCCTTCTACGTAAGACGTATCCAAAATTACAAATTTATCATTTGAACTCCAGATTTCAAGAATTAAGGCGTGAACGGTCTTATCATCATATTCTGCGTTGTAGATTATTACTTTCTCTTCCAAGTGTCTGAAAATCTTAGATATTACTTTATTATATATTATATTTATAATTTTTATAATTATATTATATTTTAGGACTGTACATGAGTTTTTATTCGGGAGTGACGAGGCCTTTCATGTACTGATCGGAAACCTCCTAAAGCCGTCGTAGCTATATGCTTGATTTAGGAAAGAACTTCAATGAATGTGAGTAAAACCTTCTTAATTGGGGAGTTTGATTATTTTCAAATCATAATGCGTTATTTGTACTTTTCTATGAGTAAAAAAATTTAACTGAAAAGTTTGAAAATTTTCAAATCTTGAAGCACTTGTTGCTTGAACATATTTTTCTGCTTGTATAAGCCTTTTGAAAAATAGTATTTTGAGGAAAAATATGCAAGTGTGCATTATCCTTGTTCTTGTGCTTAATCATAAGTTCAATTATATGATTTTATACAAAAGGTATCATTTGAACTCGATTGTTGTTATTGATTGTCTGTTATCGATTGTTACTGTCTGTCAGGCACGAGTAGTTTGGGCAATCAATCGAGCAGGTTGTATGTGGTTCTTGCTTGACTACTCGTGGTACCTATTCCCATTTTTTCTGGTCGGGTCGGAGACGACGGCAGGATTTGGGTCGTATATTGGGTATATTCCGGAATATGGCGTACCCTGGTTTGATCCTATAGCTAAAGGGACGTCGAGCCTACTGGGAGGGATAAGGCGACTGAGGCTTCGGCCTATTGGCGTGTCATCTTTCATGGTGAGTGAAAACGTGTGGGTCGATGTTTGATCGACATTGATTATACGTTTATGTGAGTTAATCTTGCTCGAAAGCTAAGTGCTACGCGTGGAGCCACCTCTAAAGTCCTTCGGGAGCTAAGTGCTACGCGTGGGAGCCACCTCTAGAGTTTCGTACCCGAACACTCACTAATCGGACTAACTATTTTAGAATGAGACATATTTCCCTGTCTGTTCAACTGTTAACTATTTCAATTGATTTTTTTGAAAATAAGTTAGTATTACTTGTGTATTTTAAATGCGACAATTAGTTATATTTTGGGAAAATCTATTGTTTAATCTTTCTAAAATAGTTTCATTTTGATTAAAATACTGAAGTTATAATTTGATTGAATTATGGGTTTGTTGCTGACTAAAGTTTTGTTACACGCATGAAAATATTTTTTGCACACAAAGTGCTTTAATTATTTTATAAAAAATATTTTCTAAACTCTTATCAATTTTATATTTTAAAAGAAAATTTGCATTTCTATTTGCTTTTCTTACTGAGCTCTTTTAGCTCACGCTCTCTTTTGTTTTAATATCAAACTCTTCAGATATCGACGTTATGAGAGTGACCCTAATCTTAATCCTTCTGGTGAAGGGAGGCTCGTTGTCTAGGGTCACCTCTTATCAGTTTGATTTTTGTTTGTATAAAGTTTAGTTGTATCGAGTCTACCAATACAACAAGTTTTAACGAACGCAAGGTGAGAGTTTGTTTATTCATTTATTTGTTTATATTATTATTAAAGTAGTATTTTATTTGGGGCGTTACAAAAAATATATATATATAAAAAAAAAACTCTATAAATAGTATCATTCTCACTTCATTTCACATATTATCTTTCAGTTTCCTTACAAACTACATCATTTCTTTCAAATTTGTATATTTTTCATTTCTCTTCCATTTTTTTATGGATAATTCGAGTTCAAGTTCTCCATCCTCCGATTTTGAACAACCACTTAAGTTTGTGCATGACTCATTTGTCGATCACATACTATTTTACGACCCACCCCCACGTGTAAAATGATTATGTAAGAGCAACGATGCTTCTTGAAGAGGGAGGGTCAAGTACTCGACGTTGCTATACAAGGATGAAAAAGGATCAGGAACGTGTAGTAGGTGCGGAACGATTATTTTAAGATTATTGTGTAGAAAATCCCGTTTTAGCAATCGAGATTTTTAGAAGGCGATTTTGAATGAGCAAACCATTATTTTTGAGGATCGTCGAGAAGCTAAAAACCATTGTCCCCGACTTTATACAAACAATGGATGCAGTTGGTCGTCCTGGCTTGTCAACACTTCAAAAAGTCATAGGTGTTGTTCGAATGCTTGCATATGATATTGTCAGTGATGGCGTTGATGAATACTTATGGATAGGTGTATCGACAACATTACAATACTTGAAGATGTTTTGTCAAGCCGTATAAGGGCTAATCTTTTAAGAATACTTGAGGCAACCAACTGCAGTTGACATTGCTCGTCTTAGTGCTGAGAATGCTTAAAGAGAATTTCATAAAATGCACGGAATGATAGATTGCATGGATTGGGTATGGAAGAATTATCCCGCCACTTGGGGGCAGGTATATCAGAGCGGCCATAAAAGAATATCCTTCAATTATCTTACAAGCAGTTGTTTCGAAAGACTTATAGATTTGACATGCCTACTTTGGCATAATTGGATGCAACAAAAACATAAATGTGTTAGAGAGGTTAAATGTATTCATGAACCTTGCAAAAGATGAAACTCATTCGATACGCTTTGAAGTTAACGGTTATGAATATAAGATGGGTAATTACTTGCTGATGGTATTTATCATGCTTGGGTATTATTTGTGAAAACCATCCCTCAGCCAATCTCGAGAAAACACAAGACTTTTGCATGATGTCAAAAGGCGGTCAGAAAATATGTCGAGCAGGAATTTAGTGTGGTCCAAGCACGTTGACATATTATGAAAGGTCCATCTCGCATGTGGGATCCAATCGACTTGGATTACATCATGAAATCTTACATCATTCTCCATAACATGATTGTGGAGGATGAGCGAGAGGATATGATCGAAAATCGGGATTTTCCAATTCGAAATAGTGACATTCTACCCCCTGATGTTACCCATTCGAGAGATCCAAATGAAGAGTTCAATACATATCTCGAGCGATGATTCGGCATTCGATACAAAAAATTGCACCATAAGTTTCAAAAGAACTTGATTGAACATATTTGAAATTTCATAAAAATTCATAATTTGAAAGTGTTTTAATATTTTCTAATTAATTAAGTATTTACAATGTTAAATATCGAAATATTTGTAATGTTTTTAAAGTATTTGAATTGTTGAATTATTTGTAATATTTTTAATTATTTAATTACATTTAATATTTCATTTAAATTATTTATAATTTTTTAATTATATACAAATTCGTATTTATTTAATTATTGAATTAGTTATAAGGTTTTTAATTATTTTTAATGTTATCAGTATTTTATTATTATTTTATAAAAAAAATTAAATTAAACAATAATTTACAATATTACTTCATATTGAAACTGTTGGCATCACACAACGGTCACCTAACTCACTATTGACATCACTTGGATTCAATCATCAATTTTACCATTATAAATACTATAATCCCTTATTAATATGAAATAAAAAAATCATTATTCCAATTTTCACCCCAAATGCATTGCTTTCCGGTATTTCCTTTAATTTGACTACTATTCAAATTATATTTACATAGGAAAAAAGAAAAGGCAAAACAAATGGTCATGGTAAGCCTTGGCTGAAGCCTGACTCACCTAATTTCAATTGATTTGACGTCTCTTTGTCTCTTTTAACTACTCCTTACGTCCCACAAATATGGTTCATTATTTTATTTTTATCCGTTTCAAAAATATAGTCCAGTTATTATATTTAATATATTATTAAATTTTCATTTTCACACATACCCTTAATTATTATTTTTAAAATACTAATTTTTTACATGGTAAATTGAAAATTGATGATTACAATTAAAATCTTACTATTTAAATAATAAATATACTAATTCCAACACTGATTTTTATAAACATTAATTGATATTAATAAAATCAAGAAGAAGGGTATAATTAAAAAATACCAACTAAATTAATGACTTAACTATATAAATTATTAATTTTTTAATATGTATAAAATCAACCATAAGAATATTATTTTGGGACATTATAAATTTCAGCCTATTGATCTTCACATTCACTAGTACACTATATTTACGACCCAATAGCCCGTCAAACTAAGTTGGAATTTACATATAAAATAAAGTTATAAGGTCTAACTCAGGAGTAATATCTTATTTTACCAACCCTTTTTCCTTTTAATTGTTTAATTAAAAAAAAATCACTATCATCAACATATTCGAAGCTCCTTCCTCTTTAATTAGTCGAGCTTGTTCCAAAGTCATTTTGCTTCTACCAATACCAACCAGATTTTTTTTTTCCAACAAGTGGCCGTATTTAGGTCCGCGAGGTAGGGCGTTTAAATAACCAAATATCGTGAAAAGTTACTTAGCTCCAAATAGTTGACTCCTTAATATGCTATTTAGCCTAATATAACACTTGATCTTATAAAATTAATTGTATAAAATAATTCACTCAAAAATGACTTCTTTAAGAAATTTTATCATATATTTGTATTTCTTTATTTTACATAAATGAAAAAAAACTATTTTTCTACAATCCTATCAACCGTGTATTATAATTAATTGTAAATGCCACTTATTCAAAAATAATGTAATCATTTTACGTGGTTGAAAAACGCTGTGCGAGAAGCGTCCAGTCAACAAAATGTTAAAAGACAAAAACATTCGTTTGAAGTTATTAGTCATCTCTCTAAAAAAGCTCATCATATTTGAAAATTGAAAATAAAATATAAAAAACAAGATTCGTCAAATATCAGCTCCTCTCTCTTGACTCCCACACTTATTAGGTTCAAGATACCGATTTTTAAGCACTCTCTCAAGTGTTTTTTACTTTTTCTTATTTTTATTTTTTTTAATTGTAAGAACAAGAAATGGACCAAAATCAAGAACTTGCAGTAGCCCAGATGAGGGAATCAGTTCAAAAGCTTGGTTCTTCCACTGAGGTATTAATTGATTCGCGCACATATTTTTTTTAATTATTTAATATGATGATTAAAAGATCCAGTTTTTTTTTTTAAAAAATTATTTTTAATTTATTTTATTTGTTTTTCCCCCAGAAATATGGAGACCCTACTCTGATTAGATTCTTGATTGCAAGATCATTCGACACATTAAAAGCTGCAAATATGTTTGTGCAGTGGCAAAAATGGAGGGCTTCGTTTGTGCCCCTTGATTATATTCCTGATTCTGAAGTTGAATATGAATTAAGTGGAGAAAAAATATATTTGCAGGGTTTATCAAGAAATGGAAATCCTGTTGTGCTACTCAAAGCTAACAAACATTTCCCTTCTAAGGATCAGCTTCAATTCAAAAGTATATATATATATATATATATATATACACATATATATATTAAAAAATCATGTTTGTTTAGGTTATAATATTAAGTTCTGTGATGGTTTATATTTTATCTGTCAACTGATTGTGATTTAGTTGATAAAGATCCTTTTTTACTGAATGATGCCTTCTCTTATCTATTTTGTTCTGTATATGGGCCAGTGCAAATTAGGTACTATTTTTATAAGGAATAAATCATAATAAAATATTAAAATTCTTTCTTTATTCTGATCAACTGAAGTTTATTATTGGTTTTTATAATTTTAAATGGGCTAGTAGTTGATCTGTCTAATTATGTGGCTCTCCAATGTTAATAATATATATCTACCACCTACTATTTATATTTAAATAGCTTTTTTTAGATTGTTGTTGTTATTATTATTCCCAAATGCACCTATCAGAATTTGGGTTTTTTGTTTATTTGTTTATTTTGGCAATTAATGTCAAAGACAATGCTCTGGTTAATAGTACATAGTTTTTTTCATAAGTTTGCTAGTCAATTAGTTGATAAAAGTTTACATCAATTTTGGTGAATACATCTGTGTGAAACTAGTGTAGTTATTAATAACTTATTCTGAATTATAAGTTCTTATTGTATATATGCACTACTAATGCTTATGCAAACCTTTTTTTCTCATGCTGCAGAGTTTGTGGTTCATGTACTGGACAAAGTCATTGCAAGGTATATTGTGATTAAAAATTGTATACAAAATGACCGTTGAGACGAAAAGGGCAAGTTTTGACGTGTGAAGTTGAAGATTGGAATGTTTTAGACTATTGAGTGTCGTAGATTTGTTTGCAGCTGCTAATACTATGTGGTTGTTGCTAGAACCACATTGCTTTTAACTTTATTTTCAAATATAGTTCTTTACTTATGTTTTGGATGCAATATAAATTAATTCTTTCAATTATCATATGGATATAGATTTGTTTCTCTCTTTAGTCATAAACCCTTTTTCTGTTTGGAGAAAATTTCTCGAGAACAACATCGATTTTTTTTTTGTATTTCCTAAAAATAATAAAACTCAATTGAGATTATTTTTTGTGTTTTACTAAATTCAAAGAAAAATAAAATAAAGCTTGATCGTACACTATTTTTATTCTAAGAAACCTAGATTTTCATCTGCTGATTACAACAGTTCAATTAGAGGCGAAGAAATCGGAAACGAAAAGATGACCGTGATTCTTGATTTGCAACAAATTGCCTTCAAAAACGTCGACGCTCGTGGTTTAATTACTGGTTTTCAGTTCTTGCAAGTAAGTGACCCTATTGTAAATTACCCAAATGAAAATCTTATCTAATTCTACGTATTACTGAAATAAAACCAGAAAATGTCATCAAAGGAGCTAAACTAAGTTGATTGTTTGTGAATGCTGCCACACAACAGATTTTTTAAACAAACAACTAAAATTCGGCAATTTATTGATTTCGATAATGATTCTTGAATTTTTAAATTAAAGTACTATTGTGTGCATAGGCATATTACCCGGAGCGTTAGGCAAGTGTTACCTGATCCACATGCCCGGATTTTTCGAGCGTGTTTGGAGATTCGTTTCACGCTTCCTCGAGAAAGCCACTCAAGAAAAGGTAAATAATTTTTATTTATTTCATAAAGAAAAAAAAATCTCAGCTATTAAGAGGAAATTTTATATTTTTTTTCCACTAGAAGTTGAAGATTGCTTTTTTTTTTTTTTTTTTAATACTCCCTAAGTGGGATTAGTACACCTTAACGAGAATTATGATAATTACCAAAGCTACTCTGAGGTTCAGTCTTATTTCAAAAATACCCAGTTATCTTTCAAAATAACAAAGTTCCCCCATTGACATTTGTTGCTGTTTATAGCTAGCAGCCATTGAGTGTGCGTATTTCTGAAACAAATGTAATTCTCAAGAGAGCATTTATAAACCTTGAGGGGGTATTTATAATTTTAAAAGATGATTGGGCTGTTTTGTAATTAGACTAAACTTCAGGGTAGTTCTTATATCTTTTCTGAAAATTACGGTAAGTGCTTCTCTGGTTTTTGATCAAAAGGGTTAATAAACAAAAACTACCCCTGAGGCTTAGTCTAATTAGAAAAAGACCCAATTATCTTTTAAAATTACAAATATCCCCTATGACATTTAGGGGGGATGTATTCATTTAGAACTTGTAGAGACATTTTAAGATTTGTTTGGTTATAAAATTTATTTGGATTTTCTTTCATTCTCATGTCTAAACTAAATATGGGATTTGGCGGTGGGGATTTGGTATATATAATTTGCGTTACAATTCTAAGGAGAATTCAGTCAAGTTACAAATCAAAAAAGTATTAGGCATATTAAATACCCCATGACAATTTAAGACTTAAAAAAAAAAGAATACCTTGAGAATTTTATAAGTTTTAAAATGTCTTAATTTAATATATCGGAATTTTAAAAATCTTAAAATATATTTAAAACTTCTAAATGGATACGCACCCCATAAGAGCCGGTTATCTTTAGTGTAAATACAAACTTCAAGGGGGGTATTTTGTAATTTAAATGATAACTGAGTTTTTTTTTGGTTTTGTTTTTTTTTTGAAATAATTATAATTTGTGAATTATTTCTTGTTTCAATAACTCATGCAGCAATTTTTGTCTTTGGAAAGATGTGTTTTATTTTTAATTTGATTAAATTTTTATTTTTTAGATTGTGATTGTGACCAGCGAAGAGGAAAGAAGGGAATTCATTAGGGATATCGGTGATGAAGCTTTGCCAGAAGAGTATGGCGGGAAAGCCAAACTCGTGCTTCTTCAACATTTCCAACTAATTAACCCATTGGATCACTAAAATTTTCTTATGATGTCCATATATAGCATCATCATAATCCTAACCCTAGAAGCTGATTGAATATAATCTCTCTCTCTATATATATGTATGTATGACTATGAAAAAAAATAAGAGAGAAGAATGCAATGAGAATGAAAGGTAAATGATGTATCACTTTAAATCTGCATATTATAATGTGGGCATCATTATTTTAATACGAATTATTAATTTGGTTGACCGTGTTTTTCTTCCAATTAGGTCACAGCATGTTCTTATTCGGGATAGGGATGTCAATAAACCCGGTTGAAACGGGGACCCACTCGCCCCCGCCTCGACGGGGATGGGGATTACCTGCTTTAAGCGGGGATGGAGATTGGGGCGGGTATGATATTGCGGGTTTTTGCGAGTGCGGGTACGGGGATGGGGATAAGGTTCCCCCGCCGGGTACCCGCGGGTACCCGCCTCGACGGGGATGGGGATTACCTGCTTTAAGCGGGGATGGAGATTGGGGCGGGTATGATATTGCGGGTTTTTGCGGGTGCGGGTACGGGGATGGGGATAAGGTTCCCCCCGCCGGGTACCCGTCCCCGTTTGAGCCCCGTTTCAAACCCGCATATATTATTATTTAATTTTTTTTTATATTTTGAACCATTTTTAAATGTAATAGACTAAATGTTTGTTATGCTTTTTGAATTTTATTATAATTTTATTTTTTTATATTTAAATAGACCTAAAAATCAAGCTCCGTAATTTTATTTTTTTTAGTTTTTTAAGTGATAAAATGTAGACGGGTACAAGCGGGTACGAACCGGGTATACGGACGGGGGCGGGTGATTGGGTATTGCGGGTGGAGGCGGGGGCAACTGAAACTAATATACCCGCGGGGGCGGGACGGAGATAGGGATGACTTTTTCAAGCGGGGACGGGGACGGAGGTAGGCGTACCCGCCCCCACCCGCCCCGTTGCCATCCCTAATTCGGGCCTATCTCAGCTGTAGAGTTATTATACTCGGGCCTATCTCAGCTGTAGAGTTATTATACTGTGGACAATGTACTACCACTAATTTAATCTATTAGTTATTATTATCATATGTAAATTTAATATATCATCAAATTGAATTAGAATATATCATCATATATAATTGAAATTTAAAATTTAAAACTTTTATTTTTTTCTCTAGGCTGTTTCAATATTTATCTATATTAGAATTATCTCATTTTGTGCCTTGTACATGTTTAATCTATTTATTAATTATTGTATATTTTAATATTTAAATTAATTCGTTTATATTTTTATTTATATCAGATCATTTGACCTTTTTCCGGCGAAAGACCCTAACCCTATATGATCTAGGGTCTCCGACAACATCTAATTTGGTTTGGATATAAACCAAACATTTTGTTAATGAAAAACAAATGAATTTGTGAAAACGCATTTCTAGTTTTAGAAAAAACCTCATTTCTTGGTGTCAAAATAGGATATGTGGTAGAAAAATGGAAGATTTATTCTCTTTTTTTTTTTCCAAAAATCATCTTGGAGATTGTGTAATGCTTACTCTGAAACTCTTCGTTTATACCGTAGTGATATTTTTTGTTTCTCTCTTCATCTTTGGATTCCTATCTAATGATCCGGGGCGTAATCCTGGACGTGAAGAATAAAATAAAAAGAGTTTTCCTCGGTTAATTTTTCAAGTTTTCTTAGCAATGGTGGTCTATTGTGAGGGTCCCCAAAAGCCTCGCCAGAAGACCAAAAGCATTATTTCATCTTGATTTTTCGATACTGATTGAAAGAATGGCACGAAATCTTAGCAAAACAGTTGTTTGGTTATAGCTGGAACTTTGGTCCACTAAAGAAAGAAGAATCACTCGAACGATCAGGCAGAAGGGCAAAGTCGAGGATCAATAGGAGAGTCAAGCTAAGAAGAACATAGCCCTTACCCTGTCCTCAATAGCGACCGGTACAGAGACCTCAGCAGAAAGAGCCGGCAGCGGGGAAAGAAGGCTGAAGTACGATAGAAAGAAAGGAGAAAGCAAGAACGATCAAGTCGAGCAGAAGCGCAAGCAAAGAACTGAAGTTCCAACTTCCAAGACGAACTTGATTTAGTTTGAATCCCCATCCTTAGGTCGATCCTGCTGATGTTTATCAAATGATAGATTTAGCGACACTGAATGATTAAATGAAGACGTTTCCAATTCCTCCTGCAAATGCTATGCTAATCGATCCACTCTTCCGAAAGCCTATGAGAAAGACTAAGATCCGGGACAGGAGTAGATGGGTTTGAAGTCGGCTTAGAAAGCAGCTTACCAATTACCGATAGCGAGGAGACAAGAACCCCACCGTTAGGGTAGTCTTTCAGGTAAGGCGCATCGATAGGAAAAGTAGGTCATCACACGACACACCAGCCTGTCCTGAACCCCTAAAACTGAAGTACCCAAAGAGTCGCAGCCCTCTCAGCTGCCCTCAACAAAATGAAAAGGAATGACTTAAGGATATGATGCTCAGGAAGTCAAGCAGCAAGGTACCAACCATCGGAAGGCCTGAGACCCATAAAAGCATTCGGCCCAAGATCCAAGAAAAAAAGAATTTCGTAGAAAAGAGAGGAGAACAAGCCGCGACACTCAGAGCATGATACACAGGGAAGAAGTTTTAGAGAAGTAGTATCCTAAATGGACAACCATTGCACCACTCTAGCCACCCACCACAAAGCAGGTTGAAGTGATGAACAATGCTCGGGCAATAACAAACCTGCTATATATCTCAGAAGTCTAGCTCATAACAGCCTCCTAGGAGCCTTCCCTCCATTTTGATGTGAAAAGGGATATTGGAAGGAACCTCTCAACTCCCATCCAAGGCTTACTTGGACAAAATATGCGAAATTTCTGACTTTTCGTGGAGGATTAGATCCAGTAACTGGGGGTCTATGGTTGACCGATGTTGCACACCATCATTTAGCTATTGCTATTCTTCATTTACAGAAAAAAAAAATGAAGGATCTGGCCGACCGAACAAGTACAATTCTAAATCAAATAGAAAAAATCTCAAAAGAGAAAAAAAAAAATAACTCCAAGAATAAATAATCTTATTAGTGCTAACAAAACAAACTATAATGCTAACAGATTCGAAAAGTTTCAAATATTAAAAAGAAGAAATGCTCGAATAATTTGTAAATTACCCCTTTTTTTGAATTTTTTTATTAAAGAATATAATTATAAAAATTTAAAAGATGTCATATTTTCAAACAGTGTCTAATCTCTATTTAATTATTATTATTATTATTTAGATTAACTTTGTTAATAATTATTAATTACATACTTTTAAAATTTAAAAAGTTATTACTCTCAACATGTATCGCATTGTACCAATTTTCAATTAATATTTATTATCATTATCATATAGTTTTATATTTTTATGGTTAATTGAATTCATTACCAATACTTAGATACATACTTAGATTATTGCAAATAACTCGACATGCTTGGAAAAATTCAAAAGCTATTACTCTCAACCCGTGTCGCATTGTACCAGTTTTCAATCCATATTTATTAATTATTATTATATAATTTTATATTTTTATGATTAATTGAATTTATTACTAATACTTAGTTACATACTTAAATTATTGCAAATAACTCTTAAATATTTAATGTTTGAAATTCTAAAAATAAAATTATTTTGCATTTGACTATAAATAAAACTTATTTAATTAATTTCATATTTAAGTATTTTTTGTAATTAAAATTATTTAATATCTAATTTATTTTTAGTCAAAATAATAAATTTAGATTTTTTTACTAATAATACATGATTTATTTATATTTCTAAATTAGAAAATAAAAAGAAAATATTGAACTAAGCAAAATACAATAAAATAAAATTATGAAATTAGGCCGAATATAATATTAAGAGGAATATATTAAATTAAGTAAAATATAATAAAAAAAATATTAAATTAAATAAATATTAGGTTCAAATGATACATAAACAATTGAAATACAATCATTTTTATCTAACAAATTTTGACTCGGCCAACCATTTCACATATTTCTTACCTTTTGGGTGGGACTTGGGCCTTCCAAACCCGGCCTGGTGGAATTCGAACCCAACCCGATTTTTGGAGTTTTGGCTATGAGACCTAAACTTTAAAGTAGGTAATGAACAACAGTTGACGATCGAAAATTGGACGGCTAACCTTCGTTTTTTCCCCTTTTATTATAGATATTATATGTTCCACGATTAATTAGATGTAAATGGATAACATTCTTATCAGGCCTAACTAACAGATTAATTGTTAAGTCAAGATTTTATACTAATACACTATAATAAAAAAAATTAATATATTATAGGACTAATAAATTATAGTAAAAAAACCAAAATTTCATACAAATAAATCATAGTACAAAATTAATATATCATAACAGTGTTAAGAGTTTTATAATAAATTATAATAAAAAAATAGTACATTATACTACAGGCTACTATCGATCAGGCTACCTAGACAGATAATGATTCATTAACCTAGCGTGATGTAGGTATTTGCCTAATAGATACTCTAATTTCATGAATTGACGTTCATGTTTCATAAATGGGACATTAATTGTTTATTTACGTCAGAGTTTCACATGCATTGGTTTTTTCATCTGTGTTAATTATATCAACAAATCTAACCATATCAAAGTTGGAATTTACACTTTCAAATTGTTTATTTACATCGAGAAATAGAAACAATAAGTAAATTATAGTATAATTTTATTAAAGCGGGAGAGAATCTAAAAATAAATCGATTTACGACGACCCAAACGATAAATTAATTCAAAATTGACTGTTTCATGTAGATCATAAAATTCTTGCTTTCTGAACTATTTTAAAAGAGAGCGGATACACGCAGGGAGTCTTTTAGGAATTGGTTCAGGAAATAAGGGTAAATTGACCTTCCCGCCCTTAATGAGAGAAATGTCTTTATTTAAAGCGGAAAACCCCTACTAAAGTTTTTCTTTTACACTTTTCCCCCATAACTCTTTAACTTTTATTTATTTAATTAATTATTATTATTATTATTATTTTATTATATTATATATATATATATATATATATATATATATGTTTTTATTTTTTATTTTTATTTTTATTTTATTTTTTATTTTATTTTTTTATTTTTTTTTTTTTTTTATTTTTTTTATTTTTTGTCATCTTTAAAATGGAAATAGTCCATTACGCAAGTTATAATCATGGCGAAAGTACGGCTTCACTTCCGTAAATTAAAATGTCTCAATAATCTTCATACCTCTTTTTGACCGAGTCGATTCCGGGTGAGATGGGTTGCAACGCCACCAGTTGAAAAATTACTGCCCCTAGCTCGTTTTACAGGACGGTTTATCTCCGTCTAACTTCCTTTTATGAAGTTGAGCTACAAGTTATTCAACTCCTTCAGAAACCGATCAGCACAGCCCTTGGTTCGTTTCCTACTCCAGGCGTACGAGATATTTTGATTATTGAGATAAATT
>BMAC01000065.1:1745698-1772663 GCA_014905375.1 Phtheirospermum japonicum
TCTTAATTTATCTCAATAATCAAAATATCTCGTACGCCTGGAGTAGGAAACGAACCAAGGCTGTGCTGATCGGTTTCTGAAGGAGTTGAATAACTTGTAGCTCAACTTCATAAAAGGAAGTTAGACGGAGATAAACCGTCTGTAAAACGAGCTAGGGGCAGTAATTTTTCAACTGGTGGCGTTGCAACCCATCTCACCCGGAATCGACTCGGTCAAAAAGAGGTATGAAGATTATTGAGACATTTTAATTTACGGAAGCATGATGGGCCTGATATGGTTTTGTTGGTGGAGCGCTTCTTGGTACTAAGGCCGAAGAATCTCCCGAGTTCATTTTTAGATCCACAATACCTAATCCGGTGAAGGATTCGATTAGGTCGTTTAAATCTTCCACGTTGATTCTTTCCATTACTTCTTGGGTTGTAATGGAATTCCCTTAATTATGGCCATCATCTTCTCTTCTTCCGTTGGTTGTCTTATAACCTCAGTCGGTTTCCCCTTTTGGTGTAAAAGGGGTTCCGTTCCGAAAGTTATACGTCGTCTTCCTCCGGATGCACTTGGTTTGACTTCAAGGCCCTTGACTCGTCTTTGAACATCGATTATGATTTCTCGTGTTTCTTTTTGATGTTCAATTACCTCCTTCATCTTCACCTGGATTTGGTGGTCGATGTCTTGTATCATCTTTTGGATTTCTCTAAGATTTTTAGAGGAATCGGATATCTCGCTGCAGTTGGATCTATTGATGGGATTCATGAGATGTATCCCTATGGTACTTGAGGTCCGTCTTCAATATCTGATTTACCCAAAGGTAACTCAGATAATATGTCTTTTGTTTCTCGCATTGTAGCAAGGTTTCCCTCTTGGCTCCTGCGAGTCTTTGTGCAACATATTGGTTATCCCAATATGCTACTTTCTCTTTGTGGTCTATCTCGTATATTTCCAATATTTGGAAATATTGCCTGAAATGAATACATCTCGAACACTCGTTCGGATCCATTTTTAGATAAATCTCCTCACCAATAGTTAATTACATAATTATAATAAATTTTTCTTTTAAGTTCTTAATAAACCTAGGCTCTGATACCATTTTCAAGGATGACAAAAACTTCGTAAGTTTACCATTATTATAAGATATATCCTCATTCGTGGCATTGTTACACCTATTTAGACCCTGGACTCCATTCGGAGGCATTACGATAGGTCATGTCAGGTTTCCAGCCGATAAACTTGGATGTATTTTAAAATAAAATTATTTTAGGAGTAAAGTGTAAATTTATAAAATTTTCTGGGGTTTAAATGATATTCTCTCATTCTTTCTTTCTTTAAAGGCTTTTAAGGGCATATGTGTAAAATTATCTCCTTTTCCTGAATCTTTTCCTAAGGCTCTTCCTGCATGTATCTTTTCTCATTTTAAAATGTAGGTGAGATTGCCTGAGGCAGGTGAGGCCTTTGCCTGTTTGGGAGCTCAATTTTTTCTTATTTGCTTTAAGGGAAATTTAGATAACTACCTATTTTAAAAATTGAAAACATAATTATAAGATTACAAAATTAATCTAGTAATACTACCTCCAATAAGTTATTATTTCCCCTTGTTTTATTTACCTAATGCTTATTAAGAAATTGATTTGAGATGAGTTTCTAAAAAATATAAAATTAAAGTTAAAGGCCCATTTATTCTTTGAAGCCTATTTCAAACGAGTTTCTAAAAAAACTAGAAAGCCCATTAAACCATTGACATTAAAAAAATATTATTTTTCCTGCAAAAAATAAAAAATGTGGACAACATAACTATTACAAATTTTCGGCAAGAAAAGAGGGGAAATTCATTCCCATGACATTATTATTCATTAAAATGAAAATAATTAAAAAAAATAGACTGAAAATTTAATTAGTGTTTTGCATCCAAAATTGCACGTAGTGTGATATTTAGGCAGTTTATTAGAATTTTATATTAATTTTCCGTTTCGGTTATGAAATTTAGAATATGTATTGCCTTTTATTTTATTTATTTTTGTATTTTTAATATAGTATTGTATATTATTTTTATTTTGCTTATTTTATACAACTTATTTCCATAGTGGGAGATCATTTTTTAAAACTCGTCTCATGCCTTAAAAACTTGGCAGTTACTTTTGGAAAGCTCAACCGTTATTAATTCGACCCGGAGTAAAAAACTTGGTGATTTATTTATTTACTTTTTCAAATTTTCATGTATAATGCATGCATGATGATAATAACTCAGGCAAAATCAAGGGAGTTGGTGAAATGCTAAAGGGAACCAGCCATTTGGTCACTGCCTAGTACTGAAATTCCAAATTCGAGAAGAATGTGACAAATCATATTTTCTATAATCATTTTAAATTTCTTCTTTTTAAAAGGAAAAAAAGTCAACCACGCATGTTACATACAAAATATTTGTTTAGTAGTAGTTAGATCTTTCAAAATCTCAACATATTTCCAAAAAAAAAAAAAAAAAAAATCCACTCTCATTGGTTCCAAGATAGCAATTTTAATCGTTTTTCAATATTTTTTTTAATTGTAAGAACAAGAAATTAATGGACCAAAATCAGGAATTTGCAGTAGCCCAGATGAGGGAATTAGTTCAAAAGCTTGGTTCTTCTACTGAGGTATTATTTGATTGAGGCACATATTTTTTTAATTATTTAAATTGATGATAATAGTTCATTTTTAATTAATTATTTTTTTGGTCAGAAATATGGAGACACTATTCTGATGAGATTCTTGATTGCAAGATCATTGGACACAGAAAAGGCTGCAAATATGTTTGTGGAGTGGCAAAAATGGAGGGCTTCATTTGTGCCCCTTGATTATATCCCTGATTCTGAAGTCAAAGATGAATTAAGTGCAGAAAAGTTATATTTGCAGGGTTTATCAAGAAATGGAAATCCTGTTGTGATAGTCAAATCTAACAAGCATTTCCCTTCTAAGGACAAGCTTCAATTCAAAAGTAATATTCTTTATTTTATTCATTTAATCTTAATTATTTTATTTTATAATTGATAAACATATAAATATGTAATGTTATTTATTTCATGCATAGTTATTTTATGTTATGTATTTTTATTTTTTTTATCGTTCTTGTAATTTTTGTTCCGTAATTTTATGCGATCTTTATAATTTTTATCATAGCATTGTAAATCCCGTTATTATTAACAAATTACACATATATTATTCAAAAATGGTGATGGTGATATAACCTTGTTCATTATCTGAGGTTTTATTAGCTGTCTGCCTAAGAAAATTGTTGTTACAGTAAATTTAATCATGGCTGTACATTTGAGTTTTTGGAAAATGTATTGTTGAATAAAAACAATATATATATATACGGTCAACTATTTTGAAAGAAATAAAGATTTGTTTTCTGATGCGACCTAATTATTCATGGTGCAGAGTTCGTGGTTCATTTACTCGACAAAGCCATTGCAAGGTACATAGTGTGTTTGCAAACACTAAAAAAAGTGATTCTTAGCTTTTGGCTAGAAAAAATAAAATAAATCACTTTAGTGCTTTAATTCTGCTTCTAATTCGACTTTTGGTTTGACTTTTCTTACTTTCTTCTATTTGTGCTGATTCTCAATTACTTTTAGTTTCTGCACAACAACAAGTCACTTGTTTTAAAAGCTATTTTTTTCTTTTTCCTATAATTTTTCATATGCTATATGAATGAGTGCTTTTAGGTTAAAAGACTCGTTTCTATATGGTCACAGAAATTGAATCTTTATTGGCCTGCTGATTTCAGTTCTTGTAGAGGCAAAGAAATAGGAAATGAAAAGCTGATTGGTATTATTGATCTGCAAAAAATCGGCTACAAAAATGTTGAAGCTCGTGGTTTAATCACTGGCTTTCAGACATTGCAAGTAAGTGATCCGAATCTAGCTAATCTTTTCTAATGCAAATCTTTCTAATTCTATAAATTATTGATGAAAAAAAAAGATTAATTATATGCGAATGCTGCATATTTCAACAGATTATGCAAGTAAACAAATAAAATTCCGATGACGATACATTTTATTTATTTATTTAAATTAAAGTTTTGTGCATCATAGGCATATTACCCGGAGCGACTAGCCAAGTGTTACCTGCTGCACATGCCCGGATTTTTCGTCCGCGTTTGGAGACTCGTTTCACGCTTTCTCGAGACAGCTACTCAAGAAAAGGTAAAATATATGGTTACATTAACTGTTATTTTGAAAGTGTAAATTTCCTAAGGGGGTGTTTGCATTTACTTAAAACACAAAAAATAAAAAAATAATAAAAAATAAAAAATAAAAAAAAATTCTTAGCATTTTGGAGGAAAATGAGTGTTTTATTCCCACTAGAAGTTGAAGATCTTGTTATTTATTTTATTAAGCACTCCCTAAGTGGGATTAGATCACCTAAATGAGAATTATGGTAAATTACAAAAGCTACTATGAGGTTCAGTATTATTTCAAAAATACCAAAAATTCCACCCCCCACTGGCATTTGTTTCTATTTTATATGTAGTTCTCAAGAGATCATTTATAAATCTCAAGGGGGTATTTGTAAATGATAATTAGGTTGTTTCGTAATTAGACTAGACTTCAAGGGTACTACTTTCCACAACTTACCCTGAAAATTATGATAATTGTGTCTCTGGTTTTGAACAGGGGTGAGTAACAAAAACTACCCCAATGTTTAGCTTAATTACAAAAGACCCAATTATCTTATAAATTTACAAATATCCCCTCTCACATTTAAGAGGGGTATTTGTAGTTTAAAAGATAGAAATGAGTTTGTTTTTTTAATTAAAAAATAGTGAATTATTTCTCGTTTCAAGAACTCATAAGTCTATTCTTGTCTTTTGAAAAATGCTTCTTCAGATTGTGATAGTGAGCAATGAAGAGGAAAGAAGAGAATTTATTAGGGATATTGGTGAAGAAGTTTTGCCAGAAGAGTATGGCGGGAAAGCCAAACTCGTGCTTCTTCAACATTTCCAACTAAACCCAACGGATGGCTAATTCCTTCATTATTATTATTATTATTATTATTATTATTATTAATGCCCTTGCTATTGAATATACTCTAATGTATGAAATAAGAGAGAAAAATGTGATATGAAATATGCACATCAATGTGGGAAATGGATCTTCTTCATTTTTTTATCAAATGGTTGTGATTAAGTTAAATTCACAATGATATTATTTTCATCGTAGCAAAAATTCTTCAACAGTTATTCATTCAAGAAATTGCGATATAAAACTGACCGTGGTTGAACACTGATCTTGGCAAATACAAGCAAACGTTGGAGAGAGTTTATCTTGACCTCGTTTATAGTCATTGTGAAACAAAACAATAAGTGAAAATTATCTTATCTAAAATTTGATATGTGGGTTGAACAGCTATTTATTGTAATCTTACAAAATAATAGAATATTATTATTCAGAAATGTACATTTATCATAGTAAATATGAAAACTTATTACAACAAATATTAGTTTCTTGTCAAAATAAAACCTAATATTTGTTGTAATAAGTTTCATCTTTACTATGATAAATGAACATTTCTAAACATGTAACATGTATAAAAATGTCCATACTCGCAGTTATAAAAATGTTCATGTCTGATATGGTAAATGTTCATCTTCATTGTAAAAAAGTCCATCCCCATTATGATAATTATCAACTTATATATATATATAATATATAATATATATATATGTGTGTGTGTGTGTGTGTGTGTGTGTGTGTGTGTGTGTGTGTGTGTGTGTGTGTGTGTGTGTGTGTGTGTACCCTTATATGTTAAACAAAATTTTCATATCCTATGTGTCTGCTTAGAGATATCGATACCTGTTACGGTTAGCTGATTAACTGGCGGTTAGTAACCATTGACCGCCGGTTTCGGTTAAAACCGTAACCGACAACTGAAATCCAGCGGTTCGATTTCGGTTAAGGTTTTCGGCCAATCGAAACCGTTGGTTAACATGAGAAAAAGAAATTGGCGGCGGTTAAATCGTCCGGTTTTTGACCGTTTGAAATCAACGGCTCGGATCAAATAGTCATTGATCATCAACATTATGATTTAACCGTCGGTTAACCAAAACCGGCGGTTACTACGGCTACTTTTCAATTTTTTTGCTTTTTTAATCAATTTCTACACCTATAAATACCCCGCTCTTCAACACCAATTCATCTCTACTATTATTCTTCTTCTCTTATATTTTCAAACTTGAATTGAAGTTGCTAACTTGTGCAAAAAATACTATCAAGTTGATAGTATCAACAATATTCTTCTTCTTAATTTCGTTTTACTTAATTTTCTTTTATAATATTATTATGGCAACCTCTTCTCGTAATATCAATACTAATACTATTCGAGAATCTCGTCGAGTCCAAGGCTGAGTTGGAGGTCGAGGATCTCGATGAAAATCTTCGGCCGTTACTGAAGATTATGTTCCCGATGAGATGACGACGGAAGAAGTTGAAAACTTATATAATGATTATAATCAAATCAACTTCGACGAGAAAAATCAAACTAATTTCAATGAGAATTCACCACCTTTGATGAATCCGAACCACCAGCAGCCGTCAGTTTGGATGAAGAAGCGGGTGATATGCCACCGCCTCAATCAAAACTGAAGGAATATCGATCCCACATCTTCCGATTGTATTTCACAAGAACGATGATTAATGGTGAACCTCGGGCACAATGCAATTATTGCAAGAGTCGCTACGCCTTCGGTTCTAAAAATAATAGAGGCTACGAGTCGATCAAATACCACATGGAGAATAAACATCCCAATAAGTACAGCGTTGATAGCTCTCAAACATAAATAAAATTCTCATCTTCATCTACCGCCGGCGCCGGGGCCGACAGCCAAGGTACGAGTTCTAATTTATTTCAATATAACAAAAGTGATCATAAAAAGATTCTTGCAAGATTTGTTTCGGTTATGGGTCTTCATTCAATCATGCGCATAGTAGTCATTATGAAGATTATACTGAGGGTGCATTTAATTCGTCTAGCACTAAAATTTCACGAAATAAAGTTACTCGCGATATTAAAAAAATAGTTGGTGAGTATAAGTTGAATTTGATTTCAATATTTGATATTTTGTCTCAAAGTGTCTCTATATGTTCGGATATTTGGACGGATTCCCATCATAATAATAATTATATGAGAATTACATGCAATTGGGTTGATAATTTGTGRACTTTACAAAAACGCTTTATTGCATATAGAGAGTTTAATAGTTTGTACATCGCGGTGAATATTTCGCGCAAAATATTCAATATCTTATCCGAGTATCATTTAGGAAATAATTTTTTTTTCAATTTCATTTGATAATGCCGCAACTAATAYGGCTAGTTTAGATTTGTTAAAAACTTTTTGTCAACCTACAATTGGCGGTAAATTTTTTTCATATTAGATGCATTTGTCATATTTTGAGATTATGTGTTCAAGATGGTTTAACTACTTTTAGATCTAAAATTGCTCCGATTAGGAGTGTAGTCTATCATATAATAAAATATGATTCGGTTGCAAAAAAATGGCAATTTTTTTTTTGAAACAATGGTTTGCATCCAATTTTTTTTTTTCAATTGATGTGCCAAATCATTGGAACTCTACTTCTAAATTGCTTAATGTTTCTTTTGAATATAGAGAAATATTGTGTTCATTTTTTACTAATCAAGATGTCGATTTCGTTTTATTTACCAATGCGTGGGATGATTGTTATAATATTATGTCCCATTTAAAAAAATTTAACGACGCCACACTGAATTTATCCGTTGTTTATTATCCTACCTTCACACTACTTCTTGATCAATGTATTCAAATTGTACTTATTAGTAATTCCTTACTCGATTCGCCTGAATTATGTGAATGTATTGGTAGTATGTTGAGTAAATGGATCAAATATTTTCTCTACATTCCCGATATTTTTTTGATTGCAAAAATTTCAGACGCGGATTATCGGGTCGAGGGTTTAGAAAGTTTACTTAAAATTTATTATGAAACATTATGACCTTTTTTACAAACTTCAAATATTAAAATTCCTAACTCTATTAGTGTTGCTCACCAAGCAAAATAATCTTTAATACGTATTTTTAATGATTACAATCAATTTAGTGATGTTAATGTGTCCCGTTATTTAGGGGCTTTTGAACAGAGTAGTTTCCCAAAAAATTCCAATGGTACTAACGATCTTGTGCAGTTTTGGTCGAAAGCGGCCACTATTTTTCCTACACCTTCTAGAATTGCCAATGAGGTTCTCGCCGATCCGTTTCAACAGTTTCTGTTGAACATGCCTTCAACACAAAAGGTTTTGTGTTAGATGATTGGAGGTCTAACTTATTACCCAAAACTCTTGAAAATCAAATGTTGATGAATGATTGGGTCAAAGCTGAACAACAAGAATAAGAAATGCAATTTGATGAAGGTGGAAAGAGCGACTATTATGATACCACTTCGGGAAGCAACGACAACGACGAATAAATGAAGGCGAGCCTCCTCCCCTATCCACATAACGTAGGTAAGTAAGGTAAGTATAAGAACTACATGGACTTTGATTCCTACACGAGGATACGTAGGCAAGTTAATTCTAATATTAAAAGTTAGAATTTATTTTAAATTATAATATTAGAATTAAAATCAAGTTTTCTTTAAACTTATTTTTTTTCAAAATAAAAAATAAATCGAACTACGTGAATTTTGATTCCTTTACGAGGATACGTAGCAAGTTAATTCTAATACGAAAGTTAAAAATTTAATTCTAATTTCTAATATTAGAATTAAAATCAAGTCATTTTTTTAAAATTTTTTACTAAAAACTTCAATTATTAAAATTTTATTTTAGTTCTCATCTATTTATCTCATTCTAATTCCATTTAAGTCTCTAATTCATCTCAATTATTCAAATTCTATTTAAAAAAAATGGTGGTTAATGGCCGATTTTTCGGTTAACCGACCTTAACCGGTTCACCACCGGTTCGATTACGGTTAAGGTTCGACCAATTAATTTAACCGCCAGTTACTTACCGTCCGGTTAATTAACCTACCGATCTTAACCGTTTTTACATGTCTATATCTGCTTCTCACACTTCGTTAGTTTCAGAAAAATTTATGGTACTTCGGTGTCTTCCGAACCTAATATCTACCTAATTTAATATTTTATTTTTATTATATTTGACCTAATATAATAATTTTCTATTATTATATTTTGCCAAATTTGATATTTTTATTTTATTATATGTTACCTAATTAAATATTTTTTAATCACATTTTGCCTTGTTCGGTATCTTACTTTTATTCTTTTAATATAAAAATAAACACAAGTCATATTTAATTAGAAAAGAAATTATATAAGTTGAACCAATGTATATTTATAATAAAACTTGACACAATTTTATTCTTAGAATTTCAAACATTCTATTTAATTTAAATACAATTTATATTAAATTATTACAAAAGTAAAATAAATATAAACTTAATTTTTTTTATCTAATCCTGTATAATGCATTGAGAATTACATTGAAAATATATATGAATAACTATTTTTACGCCAAAAAAGAAAAACAAAACAAACAAAGAAATAAAAAATATATAATAATAATAACAAATCATTATGCATAGGAAAGTTAATATTAAGTATATTTTAAATCTCCTTATCTAATCCCAATATAATGTATTAATACACACATTATATATTTACATGAACAAATTAGTGTTTTGCGTAGAAGAACAAAGGAATAATAATAATAATAATAATAATAATAATAATAACAATAAACTAATACTCTATTACATTAGTTACAAGTTAGATATACGACGTTTTTTTAATAGAATTAGCAGCGCCTTATAGATTTTAAATTCTTATATCACATATTCACATGTGACACGCGAGTATTGTATATTTTATATTTTAACTGAATTTTCTACGGGCTTGCCCGTCAAATTTATGGTAGTTTGCTATACCTTATAACTAATTTCGTGACTTTCGGGTAAAATGAAAATTTTTTATTGTAAAAACTAGTTTTACGATAATTAAAACAAATAATGTTTCGATTTGCGAGTAAAAATTATTTATTTTGAAAAACAGTTTTCCTATAAATATAAAAAATAATGTTACGATTTACATGTACTATTTTCAATATTATTATTTTAATTGATGAATATTATTTTTTTTCAACCCCGCATAATATGCGGGTATTAAATTAGTATATGTGTATATATATATTTAATATAATTTTAAATGATAAATATTAATATCAATATAATTTTTATATAACATATACGACCATAGTCGGTATGTTCAATTAAATAATGTACATATTCATTATATTTAATATTTAATTTATAACATATACGAACATAGTCGGTATGTTCAATTAAATAATGTACAATATATCGTACATGTGAGTGTACCTAACAACGACTGCTTTAATATGAATCAATTTAAAAATAAAGAAAATATTCATTGATCATTAAAAAGTTGTGCGCCTTTAACCTTTTTATTGATCGTCTTTTAAACACCTACACAAAAAATCGGACGTTTTATTTACGCCCATGCGATGTTTTGACGCCTTTTCGAATACTATTAGTGGGTATTAAGCTACACAAATCATATGTTATTTTGCAATTTAGCCATTTTTTAATATTAAAACAGACCGCCGCCCCCAATGACAGAACAAATTTAGTTCAATTTCAGTTTTACTAACGCCGCTTATTCAATTATAGTTCTAAACCCTACAAACAAATTACGCCCCATTTTCCCTTCTCCGCCGCCACTCGCCGCCGCCGATATGAAGCTCCCGACACTCTCCCTCCCCCACCACCACCACCTCACCACCCCCTTCCTCCCCAACTCCGCCATCCTCCCCGCTTCCCGCTCCACTCGCGCCCTCAATGCCCCACTCGCCGTCCGCATGTCCCTCCGAGATGACGGCCCCTCCGTCGCCGTCGTCGGAGTAACCGGCGCCGTCGGACAGGAGTTCCTCTCCGTCCTCTCGGACCGGGACTTCCCCTACCGATCCCTCAAGCTGCTCGCCTCCAAACGCTCCGCCGGAAAAAAGGTCACCTACGAGAATCGGGATTACACCGTCGAGGAATTGACCGAGGACAGCTTCGATGACGTGGACATTGCCCTGTTCAGCGCCGGCGGGAGCATAAGCAAGAAGTTCGGGCCTATAGCCGTCGACAAGGGGACCATTGTGGTGGATAATAGCTCGGCGTTCAGGATGGACGACGGGATTCCGCTCGTGATTCCGGAAGTCAATCCGGAGGTGATGGATGGGATTAAGGTGAAGAGTGGGAAAGGTGCGCTTATTGCGAATCCCAATTGCTCGACTATTATATGCCTTATGGCCGCCACCCCGTTGCACCGCCGTGCCAAAGTATGAATTTTTGCATTTATTTTGTTTGTTTATGCATTTTATAGTGGTAAAGTTTATTGAAGACACTTTATAGGGTTTAATATCTGGTTTTGTGGTTAATCTGGGATGCTTTGGAAAGCCTGTGTTCGTAGGTGATAATGTTCCAGTAAGACTCAAATTTATTGAGTTAACCTTTGAAATGAACCAATCTTTAGAAAATGTGAATGATTTTAAATTTAGAGGGCGCTCGGTTGAGTTTGTAGGAGGAGCTTAAAGCTTCTTCACCCCAAATAAAATGTTGTATGCTGCTTGAGTCTTGTATGCTACTTGGTAAATACTCCTAATTAGGTCCCGATAGCTGATTAAGCCAAAAAAGCTCATGTTGGGAAAATAGTTACAAATCGTAGTTTTTCTGATCTAATCAGTTCTCAGCTGATTGGGATTTTTTTCAAAAACATTCTTTATGAATTCACATATTTTCTACAATTTTATGTAAATACTGTTTGCAAAAATAAGATCCTTTTTTATATAATTTTTTATATTTCTTTTTTTCTTAATTTTTATGTATGTATGTATGTATGTATGTATGTTTCAGAAATCTTTATTTATTATTATAACTTTTTTGTAATCATTTTTATATTATTTTTTTTTATTTTTATATATATAGGTTTTGGGAAATCTTTATTGTCTATTATTATTATTATTTGTTATGTATTTAGTCTTTAGGAAATCTATTTATCATTGCATTTTTTTTTATATATTTTTTCTTGATTTTATGTATATTGTTTTTATATATTTAAATCATGTCTATATTTGTAAATTAATCTCTAATCAACCATTCTAACCAGCTAATTTACCAAAAGGTAAATTAGAATGAGCTACAAACTTACAATCAACAAAAGATAAGCCAGAAGCGTCTTTCTTAAATCTTAGCTTGGGAGGTTATCTAAATCTCATTATTCTTATCTGTAATCCTCAAGACAATACCAAAAAATGATTTTAGAGAGAACCCTTGAAAAGAGTATATACACAGTGATCAATAAAATTCCGGTTTAGGTCAATATAGGGTTATGTTCCGAAATTTTCCTCATTATATCTACATTTATTTTTCGTCACCATTATTCAGTACCGTCTCATATGATATACTCAATATCTAAGTTGTCTTAATTTCAGATATTGCTAATATTGCTATGCAGGTAACACGAATGGTTGTCAGTACATACCAGGCAGCTAGTGGTGCGGGTGCTGCAGCAATGGAGGAACTTGAACTGCAGACTCGCGAGGTATTTTTTTTTTTTTCCGTCTTTTAAACTTATTGATATTATCACCTCATTAGTGGACTAAATTAAATGACATGTTCTTTAATAGGTTCTGGAAGGAAAACAACCTACCTGTAACATTTTTAAGACGCAGTATGCCTTTAACTTGTTCTCACATAATGCACCTGTCCTTTCAAACGGATACAACGAAGAGGAGATGAAATTAGTTAAAGAGACAAGAAAGATATGGGTAATATTATTATTATTTTTATATTTATTTTTATTTTTATTTTTGTCGTCATAACTCACAAGCTATATTATTACATTTGGTCGCTTTACTTTACACGTATAATGTATAATAATAAACTTGTGCACTGCAGAATAATAACACTGTCAAGGTTACTGCCACCTGTATAAGAGTACCTGTCATGCGAGCCCATGCTGAGAGTGTCAATCTTCAATTCGAGACACCTTTAGATGAGGTAGTTATTTTATTTTATTTTATTTTATTTTTTTAATTTGAATAAAATCATTAGGTTCCTGTTTAAATGCAAGTTTTGGTTAAGAAATGCCTTTTGTTCTATTCACACACTTAGTGGTGTAGTTCATGTGGCAGATATACACAATTTGTATGCATACAATACATTTGTGCTTATATATATATATATATATATATTCACTCATCGAACAACTTGGTAGTAAAAAAAAAATTCTCCATCTACTTGCAAAGAAAGAGAAAAAAAGCTATTTTTTAAATTACAAAAATACCCCTGAAATCGATTCCGTTGGGAATTTGAAGTTTTCCATTCAAATATTATCCTTTTATCTTTTCCTGTTAGGACACGGCGAGAGAGATTCTCAAAAATGCGCCCGGTGTAGTGGTTATCGATGACCGTGCTGCCAATAACTTCCCGACCCCGTTGGAAGTTTCGAATAAAGATGACGTGGCAGTTGGAAGAATACGTCAAGATGTTTCTCAGGATGGGAACTATGGGTAAGAATCGATCCACATATTCCTACTGTTTGCCTTTTCAATTAAATCCCATGCTAATGATTGTGTGCTTTTTGATTAGGTTGGACATTTTTGTTTGTGGCGACCAAATACGCAAGGGTGCTGCTCTTAATGCGGTCCAGATTGCTGAGATGTTGCTATAGATTTCAACTGAAATATAAAGTATTATTTGTGTTGAGGTGCGGGAAGCCAATTTTGTATGTCATGTTGTTCCTCAGATGAGGGTGGATAACTTGCATTATAGAGATGTAATTCTCATCTTCTTTTTTTTTTTTTGCTGCGTTTTGTATGGACACTATTTTATGTATTTCAATAAAACAAATACGTTCATCTCTGGGGTTAAATAAAGCATGTATGGTAATGGTGTACTGTTTTCATAATTGTTATTGGAAAATGGATTCATTATTGCAAATTCAACTCTAAACTTGAGACAAAAAAAAAAAAAAAAAGCGGATGAATCCTCTGTTCCAAATTTACCTTACCACTATAAGTTTGCTTCATATTGAAGCATGAAATTTTCCACTTTATATATAATGTGACAACCATTTGTGTGAGACGTTATATAAGCTCTTACGTCTTGTAAAATTGTCTTTAGAGCATAATGGTCTTTAGAGGTTACAAAATGTTATATTTTAACAACAAGTTGGATAGTGGGAGGAGGGGAGGGGAAAGTTGCTTCACTTATGGAATGGTACAGTTTTATCAAAACATGTTTCATTTTACGAGGGTCTCCCTGGGGCCATTAATAGAACAGTAAGATTTTCATTTTTTCACAAATTATCTTGGGGTATTATTAGTGTCTTTTACACTAGTGTGTTTTGTATAGGCTGATCCGGACGGAAGGAGGATAGAAATCACATGTGCGGCCTGTGGGGGCCACCTTGGCCATGTCTTTAAAGGGGAAGGGTTTCCTATGCCCACGGATGAGCGCCATTGCGTCAATAGTGTTTCCCTTAAGTTCACTCCGGCGAATGCTGATCGTCGCTGTGACTGTGAAGAGTGTAGTACGGCTCGTGTAATGTTGTGCCAATTTCTTAATAACAAGTACAACATTTTCCTTCTTTGAAACTGAGTTTTGTGCATGTGATTTGATATGCATTGCTGAGCTGTCTGTCTCTTTAGGCTAAGGTGCATTCCTTTTATCTCGTTGTCGAAAATGATGAAAATAATTAAGGGTGCTGCTGATGAATTCCACCTGACAATACATACTTTTCATTTCGCTGTGTTTCTTTCTGATTCGCCGTCTTGGGAAAAAAAAAAAAAAAAAAAAAAAAAAATATATATATATATATATATATATATATATATATATATATATATATATATATATGTATATATCACCACACACACACAAGTGTGTGTGTGTGCGCTATTTCCATCGAATGATAAATTACCTATTTTCACCACCTGAGGATATATCTATGTGGAACATGTGAAAATTTCCACAAATCTTCACCTCAGTCGCACAGGCACCGTCTCTGGAGATCGAGGCAACCCTGAATAATGAGATGCCGGAGTTTGATCAGCTGCATCACGGCCACAGGCAAAGACTTCATATTACGGAAATCAGGTATCGTCAATGTTCTCAGAGACACAAAACCGTCTAACCACTCTGGCAAACACGTGATCCTGGGACAGCTACGTATGTTCAGGCTCCGAAGCCTCATCGCGTTCTTGATCCCATCAGGCATGCACTCTATCAGTGGACAGCTGATAAATGGCAAGCTTTTAAGAGCGATAAGTTGGTCCGAGTTTTTGGGAATAGCAGCTAGGCTTGGACTGTACATGATGGCCAAGTGTTGGAGAGATGGATATGGAAGTTAAGCTGCTGCAATTCTCGGTTGACAGGGTTTGCAGAGAGCTTAAATTTCCTATCCAATTTTCTGGCAGGGTGATCAGGACGTGGCAATCACTTATTTCAGGGACTCCAAAGCTGTGGATTTCAGTATTTCTGGATTGCATTCGCGATGCTTCAAATGCACGGGCGCGAATTATGGGACTGAGACGAGGTTCCGGCACTTTGTGATTATAAGTTTGCCGAGCACGGGGTTGTTATTGTAATCATCCATTTCCTTTTATTTTTCCTCCATTTCAAGGGAAAAGTTATCTCGGGGAAGGCAAGACGATAAATATTTTTTTGGAAAATTACAAACAGAAAACAAATTGTGTGATTGTTGGTGTCGACGCGGTATGCTCCGACACGAAGGCATCTTGCCCGGCGTAAAGGCTACAACTAGTACCGGACTGATGATTTGGACGATATGTCCCAATTTTTTTTCCAAGCCTGGGAACCCCAAAAACCGCGAGTGGTAGGATTAACTCTCATAATAATAATAAATAAAAAGTATGTCGAAATTTTTGTAAAAAATTATCGAATTCAAAATAAATGTTCAATAGCACGTTGAACAGTTTTAATTCAATAAGAGATGAGAGTGTCATAATTTGGAATTTCAAATTTAAACGAAAAAAATAAAAAAATAACATAAAAAAGTTATTGTTCAATTGAGACGGCCACCGGAGGCCCAGCATCGAAGCAGGCCCAACGTTCAATATTTTTAATGGCTCTTTTCAATGTTTTTATAATAGCAGATTGTGATTTCTGCCTCTTTTCAATGTTTTATGTTTTTATAATAGGCTGTGATTTCTGCCTCTTTTCAATGTTTTTATAATAGGCTGATCTCATGATGTGGGACATTTATGCCATTTTCTTACCCCTTCAAATTGTTATTAAGCCTGATGATGATCATCGGATTATTAAAATCGCTAGTACATGATCTTGGAATGATTATCATTTCATACTTTTGAAGTTATTCATATAAACTATCTATCATCAGTCATCATCCCATATTCATCTTATGTCCCATCACTCTTAAAAAAAATTTAATTCTCATTCATTTCAAACGGTTAGCTTAATTTTTCCATTTCTCTTTTATTGGTACAGGTTATAATCTTGTTGAGATTGGTATGCAAGGGAGTGAAATATTTTACAGTTAACAAGAATTTACCTTTATTTTACAGTCAACAAGAGTTTAACAATAACCATCTTGTACCAACCAGCGCCATATGGAATGGCACGACCACTTATTATTTATTATTTTTTCTTTACTTTTTTTGCGCGTGCGTGCATATATGATTTCACTGGGGTGTACTTGTTGGAATTTGTAAAGACGAACACCATGCTCGTGCAGCGGAAGTTTTAAAATTTTGGATCCAACAGATCCATCGTGTGAACGAATATATTTATATAATAAATAAACGAGATAAAAGCATGAAACCCTTAACTCCAGTGTATTGCTATCGTGAATAAAGTTAGGAAATCCCACGATAGCTCAAGAACTCCCAATCTCAAAATTAGGATTTACGATTTTTCTAAAAACTCTCTGTTCTCTCTTGTTTTTTTCATTGTCTACAACTTATGACTCTATGTTATATTTATACTAGGTACATAAGAGAACCCTAATCATAAAAGGGTTGAACTATCCAAGACATGGGCCCAAAAATTTTTTAGCCCAAGTACCTTTATTAATATAACATAGATAATTAAATCCAAATCTAATTTAATTTAATTAAATAATTTCTATCAAATAGAAATTAATATCATAATTATTAACAATTAAATATTACAATTCTAAATTGAATATTTAATATTTTCTTGATACACTCTTAAATCGAAAAACTAATCGCATATAGTGTGACTCTATAGGCCTTTATATATGACATCAATCCAATGATGATCCAAACAAAACTCCTAAACGGCTTAGATGGACGAACTCAATATATAAAGAACATTCACTTGAACTCAGCGAATTATAACCTTTATACAAAGTTTTGGTGAAATTCCTTTCATTCTGAATCACTCGATTAAGGTTAAGACTTATCCAAGCGTCTATCTCAATGGCTTAATCAATTTATCTCATCTTTATTAGTCGACAACTAGACCATACTCAATCACTATATTGAATATGTCATTTGCATTGGCCAATGACTTTAGTCGACCTAATATAGAGATTATGAGTGATCTCTCTCGAAATTCCAATCGAGGAATRAATTCYTTCWYGGCTCAACTACCACCTTCATTTACATCATGGTGCACCCAACACAAGCCGTATCTACCCCAAAAGGAGTGCAAGCGTTGGTCATGGTCAAAGTACACCACTCAGCAAATAAGGTGTGTATTGATCTCAAGTCGAAGGATTATCACACGCTTTATACACTGATAAGTTTATAAACATACAATAAATAACTTGTCAATAGGGTTTACCAATACTCTCCAAAGTATCCATGTGTCCATCACGAATAACTATTATTCGCAGTCGTGAGACTTACTGCATTCTCTAAAAATGTGATGCTGACTTACTCTCCAAAGTATCCATGTGTCCATCACGAATAACTATTATTCGCAGTCGTGAGACTTACTGCATTCTCTAAAATGTGATGCAGACCACATGCCGACATATATTATATTATCAATATCCCAATCTTGATAATCATTAGTCATGGCTATTTTAAGAGTAATGTTTTATCAATGACATCTCACTATATCAATGACAACATTAACTCTACGGGAACATTTATATGAATAATCACAAACAATCAAAATAATAATTCAATAAATGCAATGCCATATATATTACGATATATATAATAATTGTGATCAAGTATAATGTCTTTAAATCTGATTGTCTCTAGGACATTCATACTTTCAGTACTTGTCCCGAGCTTTGGGTTCCATGAAGATGATGCGTCGAGATATTTCCGAGCTCGAGAAGGTTCATGCTCAGCTTCAGAAGGACTATAAAGCTCTTCAGAAAAGTCACACCGCATGCACTTCCATGTTCTTGACTGCGACCAACGAATGGTGAGGGCTAAAAGGACCGAGCAGATTGTGGATGAGGCGTTGAACTCGAGTCACCGAGCACTAGTCGATCTTCAACGAGCAGATTGTGGATGATGATGAGGACCTGCCTAGAGGTGGCGATTAGTTTTCTCTTGGGTTTCTTTGATCGGCTCGTCACTTTAGGTCGAGCTAGCTGTATTTTGTTTTTGATCGGATCGTCACTCTGGTGAGGCCGATTTTTATGTACGAACTCAATCTCATTTATTCGAATTCAGGTTGGCAATCGGTTGTCCGACCACTTTTGTTCTATATATTTCCTATAATCCTTGGATTCTGGTTCTTTTGTATAATTAAGTAATTTAGCCTTGGAACTAGTTACAACCCTACAACCCAAAAATATATAAAAAAATTAATAAATAAAGAATATCAAGATGCACCTTCTTTACACATAAATATACCTTCTGTATACAAATATACAACCAAGAACTTAGGAAGCTAAATTTAACAAAGAGAATTTGACCCTTAGACAAATCCTCCCCTTCTCCAAATCCAACTTGGCTCCGGTCACCAACCAATGGCCCGGATTATCCGACGGCCCGCGGCACATCTCCGACGTGTCCACACACTTCAACATCTTCTGCGCTGCCATTGGCGGGCCCGTCGGGTAAACCCCGGAATCCACAATCACGGGCCCCGCAATATCCTTCTCCATGTGATGATAGTTCCCCGTGATCGACGTGCTTATCGATGAGAAAAAGCCCGACCTTGTCATGGAATGATTCTCGGACGCATGCTCCATCCAGTTCGACTGTACGATGTAGCAGCCTGAGATCCTGGAGAACCGCAGTCTCAGATGGAGCACGCTCTTGGAGTCATGCTTTCTGACGTGGAGCTGGGCCCCGGTGACGATGTAGGCGGCGGGCCCGGGGTTCGACGACGTCAGCCACTTGGGGTCGTACTTGACGGGGGCAGTGCAAATGTGTGAGAATTTTTTCCAATGGATGGGTTCGAAGTAGCGATGGCTATCGGGCTTTTGTTCGGATCCGGCCCATGATTCGGAGTTTTGTTGCTGCTGTTGTTGTTGGAGGAGAACCGGAGGGTTTGTGAAGTGCTGGAGATGGATGCCTAGCCTGGTGAAGATTATTACATTCGGAATGTTTGTTTTTGTTAGTTTTTTTGTGATAATTGTCTCAACATTAATGATTGGATTATGAAGATTATTGAGAGCATTACCTGTTTCCTTTGACGCCCTCAAGATACAAACGCATTCCGGTGACCGGAGTGTTTTCCGACGTAACCTATTTGCACCAACACAAATTTGATTTAAAATCACGTAAATCGAATTAGCAAATTACTACAAAAACTTACATTTACCTGAGTGGTATTCACATATAGCTTTGGGCCCATCAAACTGAACTGCAAGGCTGGCGTATGAAGGGCCTTATGTCTGGTTGGACCCAATGGAAGATCATTGTGGATGGGGGCCCAGATCTTATGGGCTTGAAAATCCAAGAAGTACCGTAAATCACCTATTGGGGGCTTATCTGCCCATCAAAAAGGTAAATCTAATTTACCAAGTGTTTGTAATTTCGAGAGAGTTGGATTATTTTATTTTATTTTATTTTTCTAATTATTAGGCTAAATGGGTAGGGTAGATTTTGTAATTTTAAAATGTGCTTACATCTAAGGTAGAGATTGATGGCATGTGATAAAAATCCTTTGCCAGGCACACCCCTAAGTAAAGAAGTAATTGGAATGAAGTTGAAATGTATGGCATCTGGCATGCTTGGAACTGTTAGCAGCCACTCACAATGCGTATTCACCGTTGAATCTCCACCTCTTTTTGAACATATCACACTAATTCCCTGTTCAAAAAAATAAATTAATTAAATTACACCTTTAATTTAGCAGAATTTATTAGTAAAAATTGTCGAGATTCTTGAATAATCGGTAACATTTACAAAGACCGTCAAATAACATATATTGTTCATGGTCAAATCTTCATTTAGCATGCATGTGGTAATATTGATTATTGGACAATTATGATCATGAAAAGTATCAATTAGTGGTGGTCAAAAGAATTTTTCAAAATATAACGGACGCCCAAATTAGTTAAACTTGTCACATGCAACAATTAAGGTTCAATATACATTGTATAATTTTGAAGCACAATTACAACTTTGCTGTGTGAAAATGAAAGGTACGACAACTGCGTAGACCAAATGCATCATAAAAATTGGTATGATTAATTAAAAAAGACTATGTTATCCCTGACTGATGCTTGCAAGTGATGGTTTCTACACTCAACTCTCTTGATTAATTAATTAATTTTTAATGCACAAAATGTCGATAGGTGTGTACAGAAAGTCCAAAATATAGGGCTGCTCGGACATTACTTAAATTGACAGCTTACAGAATTGCTTGGAAATTCACAATTTGCATACAAGGTGTAGCATAGAAACAAGAATAGGATTTTGCTATCTTGTCTTTTAGAATAAAGCTGACCCTTTAAAAGAAATACTATTTATCTTGTACTAATTGAATTATTGACTTTGATTTGTAGGTTAAACACCTATGCATTGACGGTCAATACAAGGGATCTATTAGAAAATTTATCACTCGAGTTTTCACATTCAAAACTGTAGAAAATTTGGAACTATTATAAATTAAGCTATTATATTTTTCTATTTAAGCACAAAGAGACATAGAGAGTGTTTCTGATAATTCTTCTAGTTTAGTAGTAACTGACCATTCCAAATTTTAAAATGTAGTTTTATCAGCTCAAAGATGAACATTGCATTTCCAGTGTTTGCAAATACCCTCATAAATATTTTATCTCTATCATGTAATTATAATCGACTACTAATTAACTAATTTCACAACGAATTTTTTGAACCAGCGAATGATGCCAAACCTACATCTTTTGCGGTGATCGACGCGTAGTTGCTGATAAGATTTGGTTGTGGATCAAAGACGTTGAAAGCCTGCGGCGCCTAAATTCCATACACATATCCAAATTAGTAAAACATTGAAAAATGATTTTTTTTTCATGATTAAAAGAAACATTTCAAATCCAAATAAAAGAATTAATGCATGATATTAAGTAAACCTTGTGTTTTTGTTCTTTGTAAGTTTTGAGTTGATGTGGAGAAAAAGTGCAAGTCCCATTGAACAATTGATCACCAAGGTTATCCAAATGGCTCTTCAGTTGTGATGGTTCCATGTTAGAAGACTTGTCTTGCTTTACTAATACCATATCCTTTCCACCTATGCTTAGCCCCACAATTATGTGAGTTCCATATTTTTCAATAAATCTGCCACAGAATTTAATTGGGGTCTAATTAGTATAAAAATGTAGACTATTAACGAGAATCTAACCACCTAAACGAGATTAATACAAACAAGCCCGTTTTGAATTTCACGTACCACACAATAAGTTGACTTGTAATATTTTTTCCATAGAATGTCAAAATTACCAAAAAGCCAAATAAGTATAATTCAAGATTTAAAAAAAAAAAGAAAAAAAGTCTCTACCTATATTTTAACTACAATATTAATCAAAGACCTTCGAATAACGTGGGGTTTCACGATACCTTTCTTTTTAATTTGAGATGTCTGACTTTTTGCAAAGATCGTGCATCCAATTATCTAGATTTTTAGGCATTTAAGGAGTATTTCAAACTTTGAATCATTCAATTTAAAGAAATAAATAATTGATTTGAATGACAAATGAAATTCCCCCAAACCTTGGCCATATCTCTTCTATATATTTCTGGCATTTATACTTTGTGGGTCAACAATATAGGTATCGCTTTCTGGATGAGATGATAATTTGTTCCAAACCAAGAGTCAGTCAACTACCACTTGAATGGTAATCGCATTTTTCACCTGATTTAATTTTACAATATTTAGCTTCAAAACTTAAAATTAACTCTATTTCACCTAAATAATAATATATAATACTACTTCGGAACATGTAGATACCTCTTTTTTTACTGGTAAAACAAATTTAAAGAAATTAGGAGAAATTATTAAACCCCGTAATCATGAAAAGAAAATAATAATAGTAAATAAATCTTTACAATAAAATATATTTATTAAACTAATTTAATTTACCTGGCTAGAGCCGAAGGATCCCATGTAGTTGGAACATCATTTCTTACTTCATCGGCAAGAATAAGAGGATATCTATCGATATGAACATTGAACATAATTATAAAATACCCATCAAGCCCCAAATACTTTGTATTAGCTGCATCAACGGCCCACGACCCGCTTTGGAACCCGAACATCGAATTGAACCACCCGGAGGGGATTTTCCCGGGCACCGAACTTTTCCGGTTAATAAATTCCGACATCTAACTCCCAAAAGAATTTAAAAAAAAAAAATTCAAAAAATATAATCATTTAAAAATTGATTTTAGATGAAATGAACATTTAGAACGTACGTTTATATATATATACTGACCTGATTGAAATCGAGGATATCGGATTGGTACCTCGTACGATCACCTTTGTCGCATTTTATGTCGACCGAGACATTATTAAACGACCCGAAACCCGGAACTAAGAGCTCTCTAGTGTCTGTTTCGTTAAGGATGATTAGTCTTTGGTCTCCTTTGCAGTATTTGAGTCGAAAATCGGACGTTAAATCGAAACCTTTGCCGAGGCTCGAAAGAGCCCTCTGCACAATCCCATCACTCATTTTATTTTTCTTTCAAAACTTCTTGTTGGGATCCAATGCATATATATACTATTATAATATATTAAAGTTGGCAAAGAGAAATTAATATATTATCAAGCTATTTAAATTATGATGATAAGTTTGACTGGTATTGTGTGTGTGTGTGTGTAATTTGCGTGTGTTTTGATTTGGTAAAAGCTTCTTACATATGCCCTTTCACACTCTTCTTGGGAAAGGATTTTGAGGGATTTGAGAGATTTGGGGAGGGTGTTTTGGGCATTTCCATATTTGTTATCTAAGACTTGTGCGTGTTGAAAGAAACTAGGAGCAGTTATTATAATTCTTTCTTCTGACCATGGCCATACCCTCAATTAAGGAAGTCTTTATGATATGGATTTCTATGGTTTGGTCATGTACATATATAATTTGGGATTTGACATCTTTTTGAGGTCATAATTACCATTAGGGACTATTATTAGGCTAAGGTTTTGGAATTTAGTTTTTGTGATTGGTTGAACTTTGAAAGTGTGATTAGATATGTGATGGAAATTGTAATAATACTAGTTGATATGATGCTCTTTTTAATGAAATAGTAAACTTGTTATACAATAATAATTTTAATATTAAAAGAATATAGCTATACAAATATTTTTGTAACTCCATGATTTAAAAGTAGGTTGCAAGACTTTAATTGTAAATATTAAAGTGGGGGTTACATGTTCTAAATTTGTAATTCAAACCAAATCAATAACTTAGTTTGAGACACGCATCTTATGCGAGTTTTAAGAAATGAATTGTCAATTTGATAAATATTTAATTATAGAAATAAACAAGGTCGTTCTCGTTCCACAATTTCAATTATTTTCGACTCTTTAACTCTCGATATTTGATATAAAATTGATTCGTAAATTACACAAAAATTATAAAATAAAGTTTTTTAAAGTTTTTTGATAAATTACAAAAATAAAAATATATAGAAATGAGGGTAATTTAAAAGGAATATGAATGTCGTATTCTCAAATTGTGTCGTAAATGCTCGTACATGCAAATATAAATATTTCAAAAGTCAAAATACTAATTATTAATGATATTAAATTATAATATTAATATTCAACATATTTTTTGAACAAATATCATTAAAATTTTAAATATTGTACTAATTGTCATATTTAATATAAGATCAACGTGGGGTATCCCTTGACAAATGAAATTTATATACATGTTTAATAATCTTTGTTAGTAATTTTTAAGTAAATATTAAGATTATATTTTAATTTTTCTAAATTATAAATCTTTGTAACTTATTTGTATTATTAAAAACTCTAAAAATTAATCTTATTGAATTTGTTACCGATAGTGCACTATAAAACATATAAAATAAATCTCAATAATTATAAATTAGTTAAAAAATATATAAATAAATTATTAATAATTATTTATAAAAATACAAAATTAAAAAAAATACTATTGAAAATATATCTTGAATTTATATTAAATTACAATTACATATTCAATAAATTTTAAGGTTAAAAATTTATCAAAAATATAAAACATACAAAACAAATTTGAAATTTTTTATAAAATTAGTGGAAAACTATTAAAAGTATTTCAACACTATTTAAGATTTTAAACCAAAAAATACATAAGTAATTATAAAATTGCACAACTAAATATAAAAACTTATGTTTATTTTGAAACTAATCACGCTTTATTATATTTTTATCCAATATAAAAGAACTTTAAGATTTTTATAATAATATTTATGTCATGTTTTTTTATTTTTAAATATATTAATTAATTATGCATGATGAAGTATTTATTTCTCTATATTTATTTAACTTACTTTATAAAAAGTTTAAACTGTTTATGTTATTATTCTATAATATTTCTAATATTCTTATTTTTCAAATTTATTAAATAATTATTTATTATATAATTTCTCAGATTTCAAGTAGTTTATTAAATATTATATTATAACATTTTGTATTCTATTTATAAAAGTTCGCAATTAATTTTGGGTCACAGCACCTATTTTTTGAAAATTTTCTTGTTTATTCGGTAGTATTTTTACTTTATAGTATTTATAATATTTTGTGTTTTTTCTATTAAAATTTTATAAAATAATTATTTAAAAGTTAATTGATAAATTCTTAAATGAAATGATTATACAATAATACTTTAATGATTTTGACATTATTATAATTCCGAAGGATAGATTTTAACGTTGGAAACACGTGAACCTATTTTCATCCTTGCACGCCATTTTCATACTATTTTCAAGTATTTTCTTGTCACTCAATCAATGATACTCATCTCTTCGTAGTTACTGTATCTTATAGTACCAATAGAATAAAGAGAAAAAAAAAAACTCAACTCCTGGATTATAATTTTGACACTTTGTCTCATAATTTTTTTTCTACAAATTAGCTCCAAAACTGTACGGATTTTGCACTTAACTTTTTGAACTCCCATTTTTGGTGGAAATTCTTCCCAAATCTCACTCGTGTGACACTAACATAAAAGGGGTAAAATTGACTTTTCATCTCTTCCTCATGACTCCCGCTCAAAATAATGGCACGTGAGCACTACGTAGGTTCCAAATCCTACGTGTATACATATGTGAACATTATCTTAACAGGTCACACAAGTGCTCACGTGCCATTGTTTTGAGTAGGGGCCATCAGTACGAGATGGAAAGTCGGTTTTACCCCTTATATGTAAGCGTGCATGTCACACGAGTGAGCTCCGACCAAAAGTTCCACCAAAAACGGGAGTTCATGAGGTTAAGTGCAAAATTCGTACAATTTAGGAGCTAATTTGCACGAAAAAAAAGTTTAAGAAACAAAGTGTCAAAATGGTCATAGTTCAGGAGGTAAAAAAAAAAAATTCTCTAGAAAAAACAAATCTCAAGGCATACCAGCCAATTACCGATATATCACTAATAATTTCTCAATTAGCTACAGAGATATTATAGATATTTACTCCAATTTTAAATTTTGTTAGAAAATATTTATTTACATTACAATTTTCCTAACATTTACAAACATTTGTGTAAATGCACGAGGAGGCGGGGCATGTCATTTCCATTATTATTATTATTAGTTTCTTGTACGACAGTGAATGTGTTTACACTTACTGAATATGGTGTGAATATAGGAAAATATGATCGACACAAGGCCTAAAGAGTGGTGGCCCAAATATCGATTCTGGTCTTCCCATTATTAAGTGCCCCAAACAATTATTAGAGCCATCCATTTGCGTGTGGGCAAGTAGAAAGAACACATTTTACGTAGAGTGGGGTTAATATGAACGCCTTTCTGTTTAATTTTCTGCTGCTGATAATTTATGTGTGGTCAAGTTCAAGAAAGATGGAAGACTAGACTGAAATGATTCTCAGATGCGGTTTATGCTGTTTGTTTTATTTGACCTAGTTGAGTACTATGAGGATGCTAGAGGTGTTTAGGGCTGCCCTAACTATTTCGGACTAACCTAATAGATTTCAGGTGGGAAAATTTTATTTTTGTTACATTATATTGGCCACTTTCCAAAAAAGGTACATAATGTTGGTCAGCATCAAATTACATACATTAAGTTGTCAAATTTATCAAATTTGTTACAAAAAAAGTTCAATCGGGCTTTGATGCTAACATGGCATGATTTAATCATTTCTTATCATTTTTAATTTAAAAATTAATTTAAAAACTGATTTCTTATCATTTTCAATTTAAAAATAAATTTCTTATCATTTTAAAATTAATTTAAAAATTAATATAAAAATTAATTTCTTATCATTTTTAATTTAAAAATTAATTTAAAAACTGATTT
>BMAC01000065.1:1772732-1807311 GCA_014905375.1 Phtheirospermum japonicum
CTTTTGAATTAATTTTCAAATGATAAGAAATCAATTTTCAAATTAATATTTAAATTAAAAATGATAAGAAATTAATTTTTAAATTAGAAATGATAAGAAATTAATTTTTAAATTAAATTAATTTTAAAATGATAAAAAATTAATTTTTATAATAATTTTTAAATTAAATTAATTTTTAAATTAATTTTAAAATGATAAGAAATTAATTTTTTAATTAATTTCTAAATTAAAAATGATAAGAAATTAATTTTTATAATAATTTTTAAATTAAATTAATTTTTAAATTAATTTTAAAATGATAAGAAATTAATTTCTAAATTGAAAATGACAAGAAATCAGTTTTCAAATTAATTTATAAATTAAATTTTAAATTAAAAATGATAAGAAATGATTAAATCATGTCACGTAAGCATCAAAGCCCGATTGGGCTTTTTTTGTACCAAATTTGATAAATTTGCCAACTTAATGTATGTAGTTTGATGCTGGCCAACATCAAGTACTTTTTATGGACAGTGACCAACATAATGTATCAAAAATGAAATTATCCCGATTTCAGGCTAAACAGTACGAGATAAAAAATATTAATTTAAATATGCTAAAAATATTAGGACCTAACCCTTCATATTTCGGACTAAACGGGTTACTAATGGGTTACTAAGTAAATTTTTTAAAAATTATATATATATATATATATATATATATATATATATATAAACATATATAAAATGTAATATGTGTATTTTATAATAATATATTTACAATATAATAAATATATATGTACTTTTGGAGATAAATAATATTACATACATTTTTTTCATAAAAAGAAAAAAAAAGAGAAATAAATATTTATGAAAGATTAATTTCTCGTATATTTTATCCCTATCAAAACCCTAATAAATTTTTTATTTTTAATTTATCGATAACATTTTTGAAAAATAAGTACTAAAAAAAACACGTAAGTACAAGAATGGGAGATAAACAAGAGTTTATTTTTATAGAAAAAAATAATTATACATAGTTAAGAGATTGATTATTTGGGGTAACTTAGTCAGATTACACAAGAAGTCGTTTATTAAGAAACGGAGAGAGTAATAAATAAAAATTCTTCCTTTAACAGTTGATGAGTTCCTAAAAACTCATTTTGGAAAAGAAAAATGGGAAAAAATCATATAATCTTAACTTTCTCTGATTAGCACGTATGATAAATTGGGAAAATCGTTAAAGCAGTCTGATGTTATAAGATTGTAGGAAAATAATACTAGTAACATTGTATTTGTTAATTAAAGCTGGTTAAACCATGTATAAGTTAATTTATTTGGGAAGAATATATTAGTGGAAATTTAAGCTATTCACGGTACAAAAATATAATTTATCCTTCACACTTTAATCATTATTTATTGATTAAGCAGCAAATTAAATGAAATTAGCCCAAAAATAAAGGTTCTGGCATTATATTAACTAACTAGTGACCCAAAAAGAATGAAAGAAAAAAAAAAAAGGCAAACGAAAGAATGAAGGAACTACTTCGAAGAATAATCCAACATCAAAAAAAAAAAAGTCCAATCAAATTCAGGCTATTTCATAATTTCGGCCATTTTTCAAAAAAAATAAATAAATAAATAAATAAAACCGGTTCAAATTATAAGATTGGACTGAAGTAACAAAATGAATAAAAAGGAAAGGAGTGTGAATCTAAAATAGACCAACTCCTCGCAGAATCAGAATTCAGAGATACATCTTTGCCTTCACACAAAGACTACAATCAGTTAAATAAAACTTAAATATAACTTTTATTCAAAAGTGATATGCAAACACTCGCTATATCTAACAATCCAGGTAATAAAAAGATAACCAAGTACTTAACCATGGGAAGGTTATATCTAAATTTCTAAAACATCAGAAAACAGCATTTCTTGCATTGCTTCTAAGTTCTAACACACACACATATATACATACACATTAAAACACAAACACACACACACACACAAACCCGTAGCTATATTACCAGTCTATAATTTACAGTTACTCAAGTCGAAGGAAGATAAAGAAATAGTCATACTCGTAAATTTATTTCTCAATTAGACTAACACACGGGTATCATTTGCTCCGCAACCGAGGCCAAACCCTGCATGAGCCGAACAATTTCAACCGTATCGTCCAGATAATATTTAGCCTTACTCGGTTTCCGGCCAACAGTGCAAGCAAACACCTCCGCATGAGGCGCTATGGACGGGCCGTCGATAGAGCTGCTAATAACCTCGAACATGTCCTCGTCTGACCGGTCGTCTCCGATGCAAAGGACGAAATCGGGTGACATTCCCGTTTCTTGCATTGCCGAGAGCAGGCGTTTGGCCACAAGACCCTTGCTTACACCCTGTTATCAAAAGGCGAAAATAAAGTTTCCAACGTACCAAAAAAAAAATTGTTTAATCTGATTACAAAAAGACCGCACTATCTTTCAGAAATTACAAAACCGAGACTAATTTTCCGGCGGATTCTGAAAATAACAAAATCCAGTGTTATTTTAATTTTAGGGATAGTTACAAAAACTACCCATAGGTTTAGCTTAATTACAAACATCAAGGGGTTATTTGTGATTTCAAAAAAAAAAGTGGATTTCTTGTAATTAGACTAAACCTTAGGTAGTTTCTGTAATTAAACTACCCTTATATAATAAATTATTATTATTATTATTATTTTCACTACTCAAGTTTTGATTCTGGCATCTCATCATATTTAATTTAATTAAGTAGTAGCTAGTAAACTTTAAGAAAACAATAAATAGCAGGAAAGCTTCAATAGACAATTAACATATACGAGACAAACAATCGAAATATTTAGTTTCTCTTTTTATCTGCACGGCAATAAAAGAACAAGGCTTATAACAGAAGTTATAACCCTTGTGAGGTAAATACAAAATCTACAGTGTTATTTTAATTTTAGGGATAATTGCAAAAACTATCCAGAGTTTAGCTTAATTCCAAAAATATACAGTTATATTCCAAAATTACAGACAACCCCTGACACGTGCTTTTTTCTTATGAAGGTGCACCTTCAAGAGGACTACGGAGGGGGCTATTTTGAGGTAAATACAAACATCAAGGGATTATTTGTAATTTTAAACAATAAGTGTTTTTTTTTTGTAATTAGACTAAATCACGTGTAGGTTTTGTAATTAACCTTTCATTTTATTAGTTTTTTTTTTCCACCACTCAAGTTTAGATTCTGGTATCTCATCATAATTATTGTACTTTAGTAGCTAGTAAATTTTAAGAAAATAGTAAATAGCAGGAAAGCTTCAATATATGACATATACGAGACAATCAATCGGAATTTTTTGTTCCTATTTTTATCTGCATGGCAACAAATTAAGGGACGAGGGTTATAACGGAAATCCAGCGGGAGGATTTCTACCCTTTATAGGTTTAAACTAACGTCATTGCATACGTAACAAGGTTTACATTAAAATTGTTACATGTGACATCATAAAATGCTAAAATTTCCTTCCTTAGACAAATTTTAAGATTTGTTGATAAATTGATCTCTTGCCACTATCTATTTATAGAATAAATCCAATGGCAAAAGTCCAAATCAAATCCAGACAAATTCGAGTTTATAAAACTGAAAATCGATTTTTGATCAAGTTTTTACTAGAAAACGGTAACTATTGTGGAAATAATATTTATTTACCTGAGGCTTAACTTCGACACAATTCGAGCCACTCTTGACCGTGACGGGTTCATTAGCAAGCACACTCTCAAGATGATCAAGAAGCTCTTTAGCCTGACACGATCCGAAATCCGGGTCCGCATCCTCGTAACACCAACCCATTGCCGTCTCCTTAAATTCGATCACCGATCCATCGGTCGTCTCGGTGTAGAGTTGCATGACGGGCTCCGCAATTTGCTTCCAGTTGCATTCTACTTCTGGCACGCACGTTTCCCATTCTTCCTCGCGCTTCATCCTAGAATGACCAAAATACCCTCATAAGCATGCTAGAATTAAAATTAACAGTATTAAAGAGTGTTTGAAAAATACTTAAAAAATAAATAAATAATAATAAAGTTAAAAAAAGTAATAATAATTATTATTATTATAAAAAACCTAGGCTTCTAGGGGCAAAAATACACTCGTTTTTTTCCCTTGAATTACTTTTTAAAAAAAAATGTTTGCAAACACTCCCATAAAATACACTCATTTTTTCTCCCATTCTTCGTCATGCTTCATCCAATAACGACCAAATTGCCCTCATGAGCATGCTAAATATAATTGAAACGGTATTAAGGGAATGTTCAAAAGTCTGTAAAAAGTGATCATCAGCTTTTGAATGGGAAAAAATACTACTCCCTCCGTTAATTTTTCAATGTTGCTTTAGAGTTTATGTTAAGAATCAATGAATATATAAATTTGACTAATATAAACCTAATCAATTAATAATAAAGCTGGACTAAAGTGGTAAAAGAAATCCAAAACGAAAATTAGAAGGGACCAGAGGGATTGGTGTTTAGTGTTTCTATATATGGAGTGTTTGCAAATACTTAAAAACAATAATAAATAAAAAGAAAAGGCAAAAATCTAAGCTTCCAGGGGCAAAATTACACTCTTTTTTTTTGCTTCTTCTACAAATCTACAATAAATAACTTTCTCCGAAAAGCATAATTTTCCGCAAAACACGCGTCAAAAATGAATTAAATGCGTACCTCAAAAAATAACCATGCTCGGCCGCAATCCCGAGCTTCTCACAAGACGAAAACCACTCATCCAACGTGTCCCTCCGTTTACCACTCACGATAAAAACCATGTTATTCTTATCCCTACACAAAGTATTAATAATATCGAGTGTCCTCGAGCTCGGCGTCTTATCGATCGAGTTCTGAGGCATCAAAGTCCCATCATAATCCAACAAAATCGCCCTCTTCGTCGTCCTCTTGTACGCGGACACTATATGCTCCATCGCCAGCTTCCTGAAATTTGGGTCGAGCGCCACAACCCGGAAACTCAGCCCGAACCCGATCCCCCAACACCTCCTCCTCACGTGGTCCTTACATGTCCGTTCCAAATCATGCAAGAAACTCCGGGCCCAGTATGCCACGTCATGCGTACTAACATACTTGTAATGCTTCTCGTGCCTCAGCTGTTTTTCGGGCTCGGCCATTTCGAGGCCCGAGTCCATCGCCTCGGCCACGACGTCAATATTCCAAGGGTTGACCCGGATTGCCCCGCTTAGAGACGGCGAGCACCCGATAAACTCAGACACAACCAACATGCTTTTCTTCGGGGTTGAATTTTTTAGCCCTAGAACCTTATCCAGATTCTCGTTACCCTGCCGACTTATTATATACTCGTACGGGATCAAATTCATCCCGTCCCTAACCGCGGTTACCAAACAACACTCGGCCACGACGTAATAAGCGATCCGTTCGTAAAACTTCAACGGCTGGTCGATTAGGATCACCGGGTCGTAACCCGGTTCGCCGAACGTCTCGTTTATCCGTTTAACGGTAGCGTACGTCTCGTCCTGAACCTCCTTCACGTCTTTTCCTTTTCCCCGGGCCGGGTTTGCTATCTGGACCAAAACGACCTTTCCTTTTTTTTCAGGATGCTGTAATAAAAGCTGCTCCATCGCTAAAAGCTTCAAGCTAATGCCTTTAAATATATCCATGTCATCAACCCCGAGCAGCATCGTTCTACCCTGGCCCGAAAACTGCTTCATGAGCTCGTTCACTTTAGTTTCGGTTTCTTTCAAGCGCAAAACCGATTGAAGCTGACCCATATGGATCCCGACGGGTAGGATCTTGATGCTCACGGTCCGCCCGTAATACTCGAGCCCGATGTACCCCCGTTTCGACTCATAAGTCAACCCCAGCATCCGGCTACAGCACGACAAGAAATGCCGAGCGTAGTCGAACGTGTGGAACCCGATTAAGTCCGAATTGAGCAGGGCCCGTAAAATCTCCTCGCGGATCGGCAGCGTCCGGTAAATCTCAGATGAGGGGAACGGGCTGTGGAGGAAAAACCCGAGCTTGACCCGGTTGAACCGTTTGCGCAAGAAAGTGGGTAGGACCATCAAATGGTAATCGTGGACCCACACGAAATCGTCCTCTGGGTTGATCACCTCCATTATCCGGTCCGCGAAGATTTTGTTGACCGAGACGTAAGCTTGCCATAACGAGCGGTTAAAACGGCCGCCTAAATCGGGAGATAAAGGCAACATGTAATGGAACAACGGCCATAGCTGCTGTTTGCAAAACCCGTGATAGAAACGAGTAAAGAGGTCCGGTGGTAAAAATGTCGGAACGCATTTGAAAGTGTCGAGGAGGATTTGGGACACCTCGTCTTGGTCGTTCGGGTGGATGTCCTCTTTGAGGCAGCCGACGTATATGAACTCGGTCTCGTCATTTTCGGTCAGACCGTCTTTCAGCTGGAGGAGGAGCGAGTTTTCGTCCCAGGAGAAAGTCCAGCCCTTGGAAGGGTCGGTCTTACGGTTGACTTTTATAGGGAGCTGATTGGCGACGATGATTATTCGGTCTTTTGGGGAGGACGAGGAGGACGGGTCGGATGAGACGCTGTCGGAGGCGTCCACGTCATCGTCGATGTCGGACATGATGCCGGGGACTGTCATGATGCGTGGGATCCGGCGGCTCATGCGGGTGAAAGAAGGGGAAGGGGACTCGCCGGAGGCGAGTTCTAGAAGGTTCGAATATGATCTAGACACCATATTTAGTTTATTTCTCTATTTTATTTTTATTATTAACTCAACAGCTCCAAACTTTTATAAACTAGAAAATCAGTCGAGAAATAACGGTGAAATTGTGCATACCGAGATAAAATCGAAAAGGGTTCATGGATTTACTATCAAGATTTGACTTTGAGGAGAAAATCAAGCTGAGAACTGCATAATAACAGATCACAATCAAGAAACACCATTAATTAATTTTTAAAAAAAATAGAACAAAGAAGAAAAATTACCTGATGAAAGAAAACAGCAGGAGCCCACATGAGAAATTAGCAGAGGGACAAATAATTTGAAGGAGTTTGAAGAACAAGTTGAGGCAAATTTCTGTAAAGTGGGAATATAAACCCTAGTTTAGGAAAAAGGGCAAAATATGATAAGGATGAAGAGAGAGCTGAAAAACTGTTGATTTTTTGTTTTGTTTATCTTTGTTTTGTAGTGGAGCTGTCTAAAAAGCTTGTTATATACACTGATCAGTATATAGTATATACTACTGTGTATACAGTGTCACTGATATGAGCTAAATGGATAAGTGCATAGATAATGTAAAATAATTGCAGTAAATAGCTGGCAAAGTGGTCCATTCACTTCACCCATTGTTGCATACCATGGTACTAAACACAGCTAAGATTCTCTCTAAGGAGTCAAAAGGCAAAAAGAGAACTACTTAATAAATTAATAATTAATTTAAATCTTCTTGAGTTTTGCCAATGCTTTTCATTTTTATGTATTTTTAGTTTCACAAGAGTTCTGTTAGGATTTTGGAGTGAATGTGTTATAAAGTAACTCTAAATAAACTTTTCTCTAATTTTCTTACATACTATTTAGAGTAAAATAGCCTTCAAATAGAAGTTTGGCATAAAATTTTGCAACTTGAAAATTTTAATTTGGTGGCGCTAAATAGTCAAATTATGGCTGGTAATTTATTGCACAACACATTATAATTTTAAACGTGGTTCTTGAAGTCAAAACGAAAAAGCAACTGAAAAAAATAATAATGAAACCAATATATACACAAACAATACTTCTTTTTGAACATATTCATTTATAATCAATTATCTCCCCCCACCCCAATAAAAGACACTATAACTAAATGTTGGAACATATTCCAATATGACCAAAATTTTCAACAGATTTTTCCAAAATTATTTTTAGGATATTAATATTCATTAGCAAGATATATCAAAAAAAATTAGTGTCCGTTAGGGTGAATCTTGGATTTAATATAATATATGATAATAACCATTTTTAGCTAAATAAATCACCTACTCTATTAAATTACGAAATCAATATTGATATATATTTGTATTATTATTGGTAAGTACATCACAGGTGTGTAAGAACCATATCCACAATCTATGTTTTCTCTTTTTTTTTCCCCACTGAAATATCTTTAAAATCCAACAACAACACACACAAAGGATAATAAATAAATGTTGAGTAGTAGTAAATGGTTCGTATTGAGTTGTGGTTGGTCAACGCATAGGTTCATAGAGTAGGTAAAAGGGGGAGATTTTTATCCAATGGAGCCTCGTTATATTCGCCATTGGTGGTGGGCCCACCTGAAATGGAGGTGGGTTCACTGGGTTGTACCCAAAGTTCGTTCACTGTAGGACCAAAGCACCACGTGGCACTAACCCTTGTTTCACGCGTCACTTGGTACAATGTATGTGCTGTACACAGCGTCCATCAGTTTATATTGATATTTTACAGCTCACTAAAGTATATACTAATAATTATTATATATCCACATTACCACATTTATTAGTATGTTTTCATGCCTCGCCAAACACTATCATTGTCAAGGTTTGAAATAGAGGTTTCAATTCAAATATTTAATAAATTTATGAACATGTTTTTTTTAATAGTAATATATTAATTATTTATATAAAATTAATGTACTATTTATCATTTTCTGTAAGATTATCATATTTTTAAATTATAAATTATACTTTTAATCTAATCATAATTATTAAATTAATTATTCACATTATTTTTGAAAAATATGAGTTTTACTTTCGTAGAAGAGAATGTAAAGGAGGACAACTAGTGGCAGGGCGTCTCCCCTTCCGTCTTCTCTCTGCCTTGGTGGCATCGACTGGTATGATCAACATTTAGAGAGATCTCGAGTTTTAGACATAAAACCTTTTTGAGAGAGACTCCCGATATTAAAGATGGGATCACTTTCCCGACGGTGCTCACTGGGATGTAGCGATAAGTCTTCTTCATGGTCAGCCTACGACCTGCTTCAAGATTCTTATTGAGTTTTTTCGAGAAAGTCATTTAATCTGGAGGTGTATGTAAAAATCCTTAATTGACTTCACTATAAAAGTATGATTATCTTATGAAGGCCTTATGAAACCATTTTTCATAAGACGTTTTTACAATATTTTTTTATGAAATATTAGTCATTTGAAGATCTTGAGATTTATAAAAAAAAATGTTGTATTTAACTAATAAGAAAAACGTTAACACCATTTTATGGCTTTGCGCCTTTCTACGCCTATACGATCAACAAAAAAGTTGATTGTCTTTTTACATGTTTACCATTGTTCTGAAAATCGGACCGGTGTAGTGACCGGTTCCCGATCGAACCGGCCGGTCCGGTCCGGTTTTCAGAACTATGATGTTTACGCACTAGGCGGAACATTTTTGAAACGTTTGTTGTCTAGGCATCACCTTTTCGAACACCGCTCACAAGTCTGAACCCACTCAATTTCCATTTATATACTATTTATGTGATACTATTACTTTTAAAATTATAATTTGTGCGCAAATTTTAGACATTGATTAATCATTTTGTCGCTCTGAATCAGTAAATTGAGGAGCATCTATGTGTTTATAAATTATAAAGCATCATATATATTCCATATCCGGATAAGAGCTTGTTATTCCCAGGTAAAATTAGTGGGGCTCTGGGCATAATAATAGGTAGAGAGCAAGAGGTATAAAATTATATTAGCATGTACGATAATAACTATTGCATGTCTCATTGAAATTAGTTGTCTTGTCCCCCGATGATTAAAGTTCGTTACTAGCTAAATTCATTTAAATATATTATAATTAAGACAAAATAGTGTCGGCTAATCCCCAAAAGCAAGTAAATATAACAACATAGCGTTTTCTATTTTTCTTTTGCTTTTAACAGCATTATAATAATCAAGTGTATGAGGCTACGTTATGCGCCAACCTCTCCACTAATTTTTTTCTTTAACTTTTAACTACATTATAATCAAGTGGTGATTCGTCCTTTCAGTCTTTATTNTGAAAATCGGACCGGTGTAGTGACCGGTTCCCGATCGAACCGGCCGGTCCGGTCCGGTTTTCAGAACTATGATGTTTACGCACTAGGCGGAACATTTTTGAAACGTTTGTTGTCTAGGCATCACCTTTTCGAACACCGCTCACAAGTCTGAACCCACTCAATTTCCATTTATATACTATTTATGTGATACTATTACTTTTAAAATTATAATTTGTGCGCAAATTTTAGACATTGATTAATCATTTTGTCGCTCTGAATCAGTAAATTGAGGAGCATCTATGTGTTTATAAATTATAAAGCATCATATATATTCCATATCCGGATAAGAGCTTGTTATTCCCAGGTAAAATTAGTGGGGCTCTGGGCATAATAATAGGTAGAGAGCAAGAGGTATAAAATTATATTAGCATGTACGATAATAACTATTGCATGTCTCATTGAAATTAGTTGTCTTGTCCCCCGATGATTAAAGTTCGTTACTAGCTAAATTCATTTAAATATATTATAATTAAGACAAAATAGTGTCGGCTAATCCCCAAAAGCAAGTAAATATAACAACATAGCGTTTTCTATTTTTCTTTTGCTTTTAACAGCATTATAATAATCAAGTGTATGAGGCTACGTTATGCGCCAACCTCTCCACTAATTTTTTTCTTTAACTTTTAACTACATTATAATCAAGTGGTGATTCGTCCTTTCAGTCTTTATTTGAGTTGTCATAGCCATTGTCATAAATCAATCCCTATTTACAAGGTGCAAGCGTTAGATTTATTTATTTTTTATTTTTGTTTGATTTCATGGTGTTTGAAATTAGTTTAATTTAATTAATACGATTAAAATGAGCTTTCATCGATTCTGAGTAAGTGAAGCTTTTATTCGTATTTTCTCTTTGTAGAGAAAATGCCATGGGTTACATGCTTTTCAAAAAGAAATTCCACTTTTAGGGGTGGTTAATTTTTATTCATTTTATGACTGATTTAATTCTAATTTTACTTAATGAGTTAATTGTTTTTTCATTGTTACCACATTAGAGTTAGAATATTATTTTTAGGAAATTAACAATATTTTAGAGAGTGATTTTAGGGAATAGTTTTATTAACTATATTTCTTGGTCTTCTTGTTTTTTTATGGCCTGCAATATCTTTCATTTAATGTCAATTAATACTAAGTTAATTTTGAGATATTTATAATATATTTAAGGGAATTAATTATTTCTCTTCGTTTTACTTATGATCATATAACATAATACCATCTTCTCCGCATAATCATCTCTGATTTTATATCATTTGAATCMTCTCATTCCTATCRTAATTTTCAGCAAAATTTGACAAGAAAACAGATCATCTAAAATCCTCTTATATCGTTTTTTGAAAATCCTTTTTGATTTTGGTCCACCGAAAACCTTAGACTCTCTTGGTTAAAATTCTAAAATTGTGATGGTCACAACAAATTGAAGTCGGCGTCGGAAAATAGTGATAAATCAGACTCCAATTTCGTATCAATTAATCTAGAGAAGGCGAAGAAGAGAAGACATCAGGCCGCAGGTAAAAGATTTGTTTACATTTCTCACGCTAAACTTCAATTTATCTCCATCCCGTTTACTTCTTGTTAATATTGCGTTTATAATCAGGTTGAAGTTGATGGAGGAGAAGAAGAGGACGCCGATGAGGCCGAATCTAGACTTGAACGTCTACTTCGCCCAGAAGCTTGGACCGACTTCCGAGAGGAATTTCAGGTTGTTTCAAGCCCGATGGGACGCCAGCGTATAATTTGGGGCTCAATGCGACGGATTATTTTTATTAAATTATTTTTGTTTATTGTGCAACTAATAAATATTTTCTGTTATTTTGTGTTTTTTTTCCTACATGATTAATTGTTATAGGTATATAAAAGTTTTAAAAACAAAAAGATTGTTGTTTACTTGTGTTAATTTGTTTTTGTAATTTTTAGTTTGATTATTGTGTGTAATTTATACGGATGAATAAACATATAGTGCATTTTTATGAGATCTTCTACTTGGGATGTCCATATATTTTTATATTATTTGGTTTATTTTATATTTATCTATTGTATATGGGTCATGCTAGCTATACATCTTTTTTTTTTTTTACTATCTGTTTATTTTTTTATTGCTGGCTATTTATCTTTTTTGTTATGTTGATGTCCGGTTTAATTTGTTAAATTTTAATACTAGTAAACCAACTTTCAAGATACACAAAAATAAACTCACCATTTTACCACTATAAACCAAAGAGAAGTCGACATTCATCAAATGCATAAATTCATGTGATCAAGAAAAATAGTTATGATAAAGGACTGTGAAACTTGAATAATTATTTCCTACGAACATTTATTTTATGTTTATCGTAAGGGACTTTTTTCCCCATGATGTTTTATTTATGTACAACTAATAGATGTTGACTGTTTGATTATTTTAAGTTGACTAAAATTTGCGTATTTTGTTCATACGATTTTTATTTACTTGAAATGAAAAGAAATATTGATTTTCTGTTTATTTAATAAAGTATTTATTTTTTATTACATAATATATAAGTATTATATATAAGTAAACCATAAATCAACTAAACGATGGTTTACAATATAATTAATAATAGTTAAAATTAATGTAATTTTAGAATATAATTAGTAAATCAGAAAACATAATTAAGAGTGGTTCATAATAATCAAATAAAATTATTTAAAAAATTTGACTTAAGAATAAATGAGTTTTAATAATTTTACTTATTGGCAGTGACGTTTAAAAAAAAAAATGTCATGTTGTACATGCATCCCAAGTTTATTAATAAAAAATTTAATATCATAATTCAATATGTAACCCCAAAAAAAAATCAATATGATAAATAATATACATAATATTTATTTTTTTATTGTAGTGTCACCTGATTAGAGAATATATTTATGAAATTAAGTATTACATTAATTATTGGAGTAAATGAAGAACTTGAAAAGATACTGGGAATCTTTATGATTATTATAAATAATAATAATGTTGGGAAACAATATTATAAATAAATTCTTGCATGATTGAAGATATTATACTTACAAGTTCTGGTTTACAAACGAGATTAAAGACACGATAAATGATATTTAATCAAGTTTCCTTTTTTTTTTCCACCCATAACCTGCGTCATTTATGGTGGAGTTTTAGGGTGGTTAAGAATCACGTAATAATGTAATTATTTATATGTTGGTTAGACATATTTGTTAAGTTTAAACTATAATAACAAAAATGTAATTACATCACCTACAATAGGCAACCGCGTCATTTTCTCTTTTTTGTATGTTCGTTTTTTTAAATGAGCCCAACTCGAATTGCGAATATATTTCAATTTTGTTCGTTGTTTTAATGAACCCAATACAACATTAATGAACTTTTAAGGATTAGTTAATGGAGAGTGACTTCTTTCACTTTTTATTCCTCCCTCAAAAAAATCTCTCTTGGTTAATCATTCTTGTCGCTCTTTTCTATTCCTCCATCTTCTATTCATGGGATATAGAGAAATAATAATAATAATAATAATAATTTTATTATTATTATTTATTTTTCTTCCATCTCCTCTTAAAAAAATCGTGTATTTTCCTCAATCCGCGTAATAAGTGGAGTTTTATATGCTTAATAAGTAATGGTTATCTAGATTTGTGTTTGTTCGAAAGATTCAACCGAGCTATTATTCAAATTCAATCAATTGATGAACTTTTCGTGAAAAAATCACATAATAATAAATATAAACCAAATAAACTAGTTAATTCATACAAAACAAATAAATCATATATACTCATGTTAAATATAAGCCAAATATAACCATATTAAGCCAAATAGGATAAATAAAACAAATTAGATAATACCAACAAAATATAACATTAAACCAAATAAACTAGTTAAATAACATTAATCATACAAACAAAAAACAAAACCATATAAAACCAAATAAATTCAAATAAACCAAATAAACATGCTAACCCATATTAACCAAATAAACCTACTAATATTAAACTGAACAAATAATATTAAACAAAACTAGTTAAACAACATAATTCATACAAATCAAATAAATTCAAATAAACTCGATAACCTATATTAGCCAAATAAACCTACTATTATTAAACTAAACAAATAATATTAAACCAGATGAATCATGTTAAATATACCAAATAAAACATATAATCATATAACCAGATAAACCCATATAACCATGTTTAAATCAAGTACAACATATTAAATTAAGTCAAACAAACCATACAAAATTATACCACATAAAACTAAATAAATTAGTTAATCCATTTTAAACTAAATAAATCATATTAAACCACATTCCTCAAGTTTTAGCCGACAAAGAAGACCAATAATTTCTCTTTTATGTGATTTAAACGAGTGTACCTGATCGATTAAACTGAGTGTCATCACGTCTTTCGCCCAACAACTCGATGTCCCTCGTATTCCCACAGACGGCGCCATTTGATGTAACCAGAAAATTGGCTTACAAAGAAAGAGGTCGCATCGCCTCGAATTACCATCTTGACCAAGAACGGCCTGCACAAAAGCCCAAGTCGGACAGTCCCTACGTAGGCTCTCAGATACTTAAGTGAGTGACCTTATAAATTGTATATTAAAAAAAAAAAAAGAATTATTCCCCATAAAATTGTGAGTTCCATGATCCATAATAATTGAAGTTGTAAAATAATAGTTTGAATACCCAATTTATAAGATTATTTAGACTTATCCACCAACTAATATGATTCTTTTCCAAGTAGGGATTATATCTCATAACTATATTAAATCTTATGATTAGGACATAATCTCATATTAAATTTTTTTTAATTTCTATAATTTCATAATAATTATAAAAATCTTATTACTAACGACCTGTCGAGGCCCCATAACCATATTTAACATATTAGCGATATATTTATCAGTTTTTCTTACTATGCCGACATTTGATGTCGTCTCAGGTATTGGCGAGCGTGGTCCAACACTACAAAAAAAAAAACGTCAATACTGACGGATATGCTGACGGCTTCCCTGACGGATATGTCAGTCAGCAACAGTTCCCGTCAATAATCCCTCATGAAAATTACGGTAATTTATCCTACTTAATTATCCTGACGGCCTTACCCGTCAGGATATAAATTTTTTTTTAAACATGAATATATACTCTGACGGATTTAACCCGTCAGGATATTTAAAAAAGAAAAAAAAAGTATATTTATCCTGACGGATTTAACCCGTCAGAATAATTTTGAATTAAAAAATAAATAAAAAATATTTGCTGACGGCTTCATCCGTCAACGTATAAGTAGCGGCGTTCCTGACGGCCTTGGCCGTTAGGATTCAAACCTAAAAAACGCGCAGTCTTCTTTCCCGCCTCCATTCTATCACATTGTTAGTACAAAGAAAAACACTCCCAGACCCCAACCTCTTGCCGACCAGTTTTCGTCGTCGCCCATCCGCCGTCGGTGCCCAGCTGTCCATCCGCCGCCCTCCAGTTGTCGTCCGTCCATCCGTCGCCCTCTGCCGTCCGTCCGCCGCCGCCTCCACAAGTAAGTAAGTTTTATTATTTTTTTTTGAATTATTATGAATTAATTGTTAATATTTATAATTAGGGTTTGATTTATTATATATATTTGATGTTTGATGTTTGTTAATTGAATTAATTTTGATTTTAGTTTAATTATGTTTGATTAAATTTGAATTATGGTTTTTAATTTTTTATTTTAATTTCAGTTTTTAATTTGTTAGTATGAATGTAGGTGTATTTTTTAATTTTAATTTATGTTTTTATTTTAAACTCAAAAAAATATATTCAATTCTTAAAGTATTTCTAATATAAATAAAACTTACTAATTAAAATTCTGCCATTATTTTTAGTTTTAATTGAAAGATCTATTTTAAAATTCTGTCATCGTTTTATTTAAATAAAAATCTTTTTTTAAATCAAATTTAGAATTTAAATAATTTTAATATAAATAAGAGTTAATTTATCATCCTGTTTTTATTTTAATTTGAAAATAAATTTATAGTTTTAAATTAAATAAATCACGACGGCACATTTACGGATCTCAAAGCTCAGAAGATAGTTGTAAGATTATATTTTATATATCTGAGTTATTTAATTTAAAATCTGTTAAAAGGTTTTTATTAAAAGTAGCTAAAAGTTTTTATATCAAGAGGACTTTGGAGCAGAGGCGTGCTGCATCGTCTGATGATAGCGTCACTCAGGTAGACCCGGACGGGGTCTATCTAGAGGTTGTCGGGAATAAGAAGGGTCGATGCTTTGGCCTTGGATGCTTCGGGAAGGCTCAAAAGGACAGTACTTCTTCCACCCCACCACCGATATTCATTAGCTTCGGACGCATCTCCAGTCCCAGCAGACGCAGTTTGAGCTAGCCAATTAGGAGATTCAGCAGATCCGCGAGAAGCAGACGCTGGATCATCCAAGGCACATCAGGAAGGCATCAGATATTTCTGATTGTTGAAATCCGTCAGGAGTACTGACGACCATTTCTTAACGACTTTGGCCGTCACGAAAGCCGTCACGAATACTGACGGGTGCATGTTTCCGTCAGGATACTATACTTCTGACCACGAACATGCTGACGGCTAATATCCGTCAGGAGACCGTCAGTATTTAATATACTGACGGCCTCCTGACGGATATGGCCATCAGTATAGCCGGACTTTTTTGTAGTGCAAGCTTCGTGAGAGGTTTTGGCAGACGCAAAAAAGAGATTAAGGAAGGGGAGATCGAACTGACAATGGCGTTCAGAAAGAGCTGGTCCTGACGAACCCATTCCTAACAGGCAGGATTGAGGGGGTGACGTCGGCCATAATGGTGGCGGACGGACACATTTTTGTCGGCCATGAGATATAGTTAGAGATATGAGTTTAGGATTGAGGGGGTGACGTCGGCCATAATGGTGGCGGACGGACACATTTTTGTTGGCCATGAGATATAGTTAGAGATATGAGTTTGAGAGAGTTTTGGGCCACCGTGTTGATGGCGATGGGACGGTTCGTGTCGCTGACAAATGTGGTGATGTAGAGCAGGGAATATATATATACATATATATATATATATATATATATATATATATATATATATATATATATATATATATATGGGTGGGTTCAAATAGAATCATGTCATTATATGCGAACCTGCGAACTAGTGCTTTTATTATATACCAGCAGTGCTTTTATTATACAATCACAATGCTTTATTAATATTTTAAGTTATATACACCAGTGGTGCTTTTATTATACAATTCGAATGCTTTTTAATTAAATAAGGAAATACAATAAAAATCTGATCTATCCATTTAATTTGATTTAAGGCCCATAATTGACCCTGAGTTCACATATAGGAATATAGTTCTCATTTGAATCTAATCTTATATATATATATATATATATATATATATATAGAGAGAGAGAGAGAGAGAGAGAGAGAGAGAGAGAGAGAGAGAGAGGGCAGTGACATTTGAGGTTATTGGGTATTGTTGGCTCAATATTATCAATATTATATAGATGATATATGAAAAGGTCTTTTTATTAACATTAAAAGGTGAGTATATATACTCATACAAGACTTGTCCAACAAATAATAAAATAAAAAAAATATACTAAAAAGAGTATCGGTATAATATATGGCACTTTATTAGATGCACCTAGATGTACCTTGTTAGGTGCAATTTTATAAAAGTTTGTTATCATTCAATTATATATGATGATATATAACAGTTCTACGTGATGATGTATGATAGTTGTACGTGATGATATATGACAAAGATTTAGGGGGGTGTATTAGACATTTTAGATTTGATTCACTATAAGATTTGTATAGATTTTCTTTTATTTTTATTGATTTTATATATTTGTTGGGAGTTTATAAAAGTTTTGTGAAATCTCATGTTTAAAGATGGGATTTGGTAGTGGGATTTGGTTTATATAATTAACTTAGAAGTATAGGAAAATCCAGTCAAATTACAAATTTAAAGAGTATTTGGCTTTTTAAATATCTCATGACAATTTAAGATTTCAAAATATCTCAAATGAATACCTTGAGACTTTTATGAACATTTAATAATTCATTAGAAATCTTAAATACCTCAAGATTTTTATAAGTTTTAAAATGTCTTAATTAAATACACCAGGATTTTAAAATTTTTAAAATGTCTTTAAAAGTCCTAAATATATACACCTCCGTTAGAGTTTAGGGTTTATTTTTCCATTTTAAGATTTAATTTTTTATTTTAAGATTTAGTTTTTTAATTTTTTTATTTAGTTTTCCATTTTAGGGTTACAGCAGAAATCTAATATTCTACCAGTTATATTTGATGATATGTGTTAGTTATATGTGATTATATATGATAGAAACTTAAGGTTGAGAGTTTATAATATTCAATTTTGGGGTTTAATTTTTAATTTTTTATTTTTAAGGTTTAGTTTTTCGTTTTAGGTTTAGTTTTGTGATAATATGATACAGTTATATGTGACCTATTTTTATGTATGGAAGGAACTGGTTGTTGATAAGCTGCCAACCTATTAGGAGAGGTGTATGCTACCGTAGTTGTCTCCCCACGTATCCTACAGTAGGAGCACGGGGTTAGGTCCTACGCGGTTGCTAACCCACAGAGCTAAGGGGCAGTCCTACTGTGATTGAAAGAGCGGGTGCCCTTCCCCCTGTCCAAACCGGTCCTAAGCGCTTCAAGCTCTTTTTCTATCAGATCCGAGTAGCCCAAGTATATGTATGTTATATGTGATGATAAATTAAATTAATAGGTGCACTTTGCAAGGTGCACCAATGGGTATGCAGGGGCGGAGCCACCCCAAGGGCTGGGCTGGGCTCCAACCCATGTTGAATTATTTATTTTACTTTTATTTTATATATATTTTAACAAAAAAAAGAGATAATTAATTTATGTTAAATTGAATTAGTCCATGTTAATTTTATTCTAGTCTAATTATAATTCAATTATTTTAGCCCAATATTCATAAATTATATTAGTGATGTTTGATTATATATTAGAGCTTTCTACATTAAACGAGAGTTTATTGACACAAATTCAATAATTAATGAGTTTATTTTTTTTTAAAAATGCACCACACACCTATTTTCAGAAATGCTACTTTAATACTTTATTTCTTATTCGAATCACTATATTTGTCATTGTTCTGAAAATCGGATCGGTCATCGAACCGATAAAGCTACAGGTTCAGTGGTTCACAGGTCCAACCGTGGTCGGACCGTGGTCGAACCGGTTTTATATATATATATATATATATATATATATATATATATATATATATATATATATATATATATATATATATATATATATATATATATGTTATAAATAAATAGAATAAATTAGATTAATAAAATATATGATTATAAAATATTTTAAAATTTAATTCAAAGAGTCCATATGAATAAATATGAATTCATCAACCACAATACAACATAGAAAAATGTAATTGAATTAAATATAATGAAGAAAAATCAAATCAAATAGTTCAATTCTAATATCATCACTCCAAGTCCAACAACTTCCAAATGAAATAAAATTAGTCATCATAATTTGTATTTATTTGTAGTCCAAATAAAAAAATAAGACCCTGTCAAATTTTATTTAATATAAAAATTAGAAAGCAAAAAAAAAAAAAAAAAAAAAAAAAAAAAAAAAAATCAAGAAAAACCGGTTGAACCTGTCACAGGTTCACCGGTTCAACAGGTTCTTGACCGGTTTGACCGGTTTTTGACCCCAGCGGTTTTCACATGAAAACCGGACCGGTGTAGTGACCGGTTCCCGGTCGAACCGGCCGGTCCGGTCCGGTTTTCAGAACTATGATATTTGTAATTAATATAGAATATTTTATACGTATTTTTTAGAGTTGTTGGATGTGAGTTAATTTGTCTAATTTGCTATTAATTTTATTTTTCGAATCCCACAAAGTATTGGCCATTTTTTTAAGTGGTTAAATTAGTTAAGAGTTATTACTGTCATGTCTAATATAACACATGACATATATCCATTTTATTAACAATTACTAGTATTTTATTATATATTAATTTACACACAAACACATGCAAGAATTGTTGTACACTAAGCATGCGAAAGGTTCCATTAGACATCCATATTTTTTTAAATAAAAATGCATATTTTAAAGGTAAAATATCATACTTTTGAACATGTATATTTATGTTAATTATGACGTTTCACCTTAAAAATATGTATTTTTGTTCAAATAATATGATGGTATAACAAAAAAAATCGTACAGCGAATATGAAACAGACCTATCAAAATATTTATATTCGGGCAGCACAGGGCAAAAAAAAAAAAAATTCCTGGCTACGCCCCTGTAGGAATGATATAATTACTCATAATATATAACACGTACAAAACTTATACAACAAGATTTGTCCAACAAGTAAAAAAATAAAATAAAATAATTACAACATAGAACTCTAATATCCTAATATATCATACATATATGTACAACCTTCAATTCTATATTAATTGGAGTATAGTAATATATAATATTAATAATACACACACGTATATATAAACATGTACTCACAAATATAGAATAATTAATACATTTTGTTCATCAAAGCTCAGGTATACCGTATAATATCAATAATGTAATACACGTGCAAGGGTCAAGGGTGTCAGTCTACAAGCAGAAACTTGGGGAAAAATAGTGAACAGTTAAATATTTTTTTTCTTAAATGAATAGTTACAGTTGATTACTAATATCGTTAAAGGGTTTTTGTACACGTCAACTATGGAGAGTAAAAAACGTGGGGTGGCGAGAACTTCCCGCTTACAGGGATGACTTTCTAGTTTCTACATATTTCCTTTTATATATTTTAAAGTTTATCATTGATAATTCTTACGAAAATCTTAATTGCATTTATCTTTTCTTTTTTGTTTTCTTTCTGTTTTTCTTTTTCTTTTAGCTTTTTCTGGAATTAGAAACCCTCAACCTACAATACTAATCAGCTCGTTGTCATCTTCTTAAATCAACCAGTAAGTCTTAATTCTTAAAACATTTTTTGAAGGATTCATTGTTTGAATGTACGTGTTCATTTTCCACTGGCGTTTGGCCTGAATTAGTTTATGGGCCTTTAAAAGAACATTAATGTGATTTAAAATTGGAATGTGGACTTGTCACGTGTGATTGAAATCTATGTGGATGTGTTTTCCTGAAATAAGATGTGAACAGCCAAAATTTTTAATTTCTTGTAAGTGGTCAAGTTTGATTCTGATATATTAGATTGAATGCATATTGTCGATTATTATCTTTGGGTGTGATCTTTCGTGCGTGTTTTCCCTTTTTTGGGGGGGAACGATTTTTCATTTGAATAATATGCTTTTGTTATGGTTGATGCCAATATTTTGTAATTTACATACTGTCTTGTTAAAGGTTGTGTACTACAATCGATGAGTTTAAGCATACATTTAATAAATTTCTTGCCACTGTATTATTATGGTTGTTTTATTTTTAAATGGTCTGTTATTGAATTCTTCAGATTGATGGATGGAAATATATTAATTATGCTTGGTGATGGTTTTCGAAAATCCTTTAGATTTAAATCCTTTAGTGGGAGCTTATAGATCTCTTAGTGATTTTCAGGACACATGGATCATACAGAACCGAAAACAGGAGAAGGTTTACAGCTGAAAAGCTCTCCTAATTGGACAATCGATGTTACAGATGTGAGTTTCATGAATTGCTTCTGTTAATTATAAACGGGTTGTCGTTCCAATTAAATTTATATCACATTTGCTTACAATGCACAGATTAGGACAGTTAAAGTCAGTAATGTCTCGTTAATCATTTCCAAAAATGAGCTGTACAAATTCTTTTCCTTTTCCGGAGACATTCAATATATAGAGATGCAAAGGTTAGTTTTACCTTACCATGCATTTGAAATCACTCTCGTACATAAACTGTGCTAAAACGGATTTTTTTTTTCTTCCGTTTCTTCAGGGAAAGTGAAACCACTCAGGCTGCTTATGTCACCTTCAAGGATTCACAAGGACCCGACAGAGCTACGCTTCTGACAGTAAGTAAAATATTAACTATGTTTGCGATTTTTAACTACATTCTTTGTCTGTTTACGATATTTTACAAAGCTTATCTGCTGATTAAAGGCTGTGAAGTTGCTGATATTTTATTACAAGTGACCAGTTTCTAAGAAGCAACAATCTCTTTTTCTTTAGTCGTAATAGTCAGTTTTTCCAAGAAATGAGGTATATATAGCTATTCAAGGTGAATTAAATCGTATAGAAACACGATTTCAGGGATCCACGATAGCTGGTCTTCCCGTATCCATAACTCCAATCAAAAACTATCAACTGCCTCCAAATGTTGCTAATGCTTTAACCTCAGTAAGTTACTCTCATTGTAATTGCACTTTCAATACATACTACAAACACATTGTTTTTTAAAACCTATTTTTGAGCTAGCAAAATTTTCCATTAAAAGAAATGTAACCAAATATTCAAATTCAACCACAAATTCGCTGGCTCAAACTCATCATACTAAACTGACCTTGATTTTAATCGGGTTTTTTGTTTTCCTTTCTTCTCCTAGAACAAGCCTAAGCCAACTATGACAGGCTCAGCGGTCAAGAAGGCCGGGGATGTCGTAAGCACCATGCTAGCTAAGGGTTTCGTCTTGGGAATGGACGCCGTCAACAAGGCGAAATCACTCGACGAGAAGCACCATTTGACACTAAACGCCTCGACTACTGTTGCCTCCATCAACCGTAAAATGGGCCTGAGCGAGAAACTAAGCATGGGGACGGCCGCGGTAAACGAGAGGGTGAAAGAAATGGACGAGATCCTGCAAGTGTCGGAAATGACGAAATCGGCCCTCGCGGCCGCCGAGCAGAAGGCCAGTAGCGCAGGGTCCGCCATCATGAGCAACCATTACGTGTCGACTGGAGCTTCGTGGGTTACGAGCGCGCTGAACGCAATGTCGAGGGTGGCCGAGGATGTGGGCACAATGACAAAGGAGAAAGTCGGGAGGGCTGAGGAGAAGAAGAGGGAGACGATTGCGAAGGAGAGAGAGGCGATATCTTACGAATTCGGGAATGACCGCCTTGATGGGTATAATGCGCTTCCTATAAGTTCGGATGATGAGGCTAATAGATATAAGCTTGTCTGATAGTGTCCTTGAAGTGGGACTAATTTAACTTATGAAGGTTTCACAGCCATTGGCATGAAGAGTTTGTCTGAACAAGACCATAGACTGGTTTCTATCTGTATGTCATTTGCATTCATCATCTTGATAATTCTAAGATATTTCAACTAGTCATCATTTTTTTGGGGGGTAAAAAGGAAAAGAACCTCAAGTTTTGATAACGAAACAAGTGAGCATACTGGAAAACATATAATATTGATTACAAATGCATTGGAATGTATAACCTTGCTTACAGAATTCTTCTATTGATTGGTTTATGACAATTGTAATACAGTAAAGGTATAAAACTAATGTGCTACCTGGTTAACCTTTTTGTGTTCAAGAATATACCAAGAAGACATCAAATGTTCAGCTATCAGGATTCAGAGGTACTTCACCAACCATTCCAAGCTCTGTCAAACAGAATAAACAATGTTGAGATTCTGAGCTAGGTTCAGGATAAATAACTGCAAACACCCAATTTATCAAATGAAACGGACACTGATTGCTCAAATTTTACTGCATCTTGATTCATGCACAGCATAACCAAAAAAAAAAAATAATAATTGAAGCAAAGAAGTTAATATAACATGTATGCTATAGTTAATACCTTTATGCATTCAGGTAAATCGGTGTCCTTGTTTCTGGCATGAATCTGCACCGTCAAGTTATGATATTCATCAATAAAAATTAAACTACTTTCATCTCATATCATTATGATAATAGAAACTCACTGCATACTTGGAGTAATATGGGGGAGTCTTAAGTAAATAATAGAAACTCACTGCATACTTGGCTGTGTTCATAAATATTTGGGATTACCACAATAACTACCCCAGAGGTTTTAGCCTAATTAAATTAAAACCCAGTTATCATTTAAAATTACGAATCACCCCTTGAGGTTTGATTTTGTCTCGCAAAAGTGCACATAGTAGAGGGGACATTTGTAATTTTTTAAAACATAACCAGGTCTTTATGTAATTAGACAAAACATCATGGGTAGTTTTGTAATTAACCCAAAATATTTTTTTATGAAAAAATGGACAATTGAGAGACTGTAAATGCCTACCGAAGTAATCAGGCGACAGGACGCATCTTGATTTGTGGCGATTGAAGCGAGAATAACAAGTCCAGCTGCAACAGTTGATGGCCAATAGCAAAGCTGCTGATGTCCCATCAGTGTGAGTACTGCAAGGTATTTGGTTGTCTTCTCCATGATTTCTTTAGCCCTTGCAGCTTTTAAGTAGAACCTGGACATATTCATCAATGCCATACTTAATGGAAAGATGTTCAATTGTTTGCAACATAATAATTGAGACGACCGGATTAAAATTAATACACATCATAGGAATTAGATAAATAAAATTTGTACCACAAGAAGTTGTATAAGGTGGGTAGGTAGCATTGGAAGTTAAGGACTTCTTGCACTAGCCACTCCATAGCCACCACTTCGCACCGAGCATATATAGTGCTTCCCACGTTAAATGTCTTTTTGCGTATACTGATATAATTTTTAAGTTAGTTATGGATCCCTCACAGCATTTGTCTTGAAATTATACCTTTCTACTAGTAAATATAATTTGAAACAGACAAGTTGAATTTGGATTTCATATATACAGTGTACTGGTGAATTGGCCAAGAGCGCCACCTCATCTCAGAGAAAAATCTGTGGCTGATGCAAGACTATTTATGGGGTTATTAGCAAAAATAAATTATTTCAAAGTTTAGTTAATTACAAAAAACCCGACTCTCCTTGAAAATTACAAATAGCACCTTGATTTTTGTTTCTATTTTGCAAATTGCACCTCAATATGGCTATTTCCGAAAGAAATGCAAATAAGGGGCGATAAATTTGTTTAAGAAAATGCAAATCAAAGGGTGCTTATAGTAGCTTAGAGAGTAATAGATAACATAAACTCTAGTTTTTACAAGTATTCTTATTCTCCTGATCAACCAACTTGTACAGGAAATTAAAGAATGAAATCATTACCAGTTGTAGGGTTGATTTTCCTCAATCCTGGTGGCTAGGGCGAGACACGCGATGCCAGCAATCTGAAGATTTCTCACGTTTTTGAAGTATCCCTTACTCAGAAATCTATCAAAAAGGTTAACTCCCAAAAACATGGTTTCCTTCTGAAGCTCCTTGTTGGTAGCTTCCTGCACGATTAAATCTCAGATTCAAAAGTTAGATCAATCATACTAATTAGCAGCAAACTCGTATGTAAAAACTCGCAACCTCAAAAAAAATCCCATAGTTTCTTCTACTAGTAAATTAGAAAGTGCACGTTCATGAATCACTTTGTACGACCTATACCATTATATTTACAGTTTACGCCATGTTTTTGTCACAATATAATACTCACCTTTTTCACAATTATCAAAATTATAGTTGTTTGTATATTTTAAATTATTTAATTCTGGTAATTCGTAAATAAAGTCTGCATAATAGAGATGTAAAAACTCAAGAGAAAGAGCAGAGGATTTATAGGCTAACCTCAACAATCCAGTGGACCATATGTAAGCGCTGCTGAATGACAAGATCGCCATAGGCAGTAGTAAGACAGTATTCCTCTGCATAGTCACGCACATACTCTTGCCGCCTCTCTCGTTTCCTCAGCATCCTGTAGCTCTCTTCATCTTCTTCATCTTCTAGTCCCAGTACCTTAATTCACAAACACAATACACATACTTCTAGTTTCATTTGCTCAATTAAAACTCTTCTATTTGTAAATTTACACGTCATTAGTTAGTAATGATTGAAATATTCTTTAAATACCAGCCAATTAGCCTCAGATAAAAATACCATGAAAAATTAAAGCACTCACAAAATAAAGTGAAAAGCACATTTACACAGATCGGTAATAAATTAAGAACTCAAAGTTACATTTAACTATAAGCATCACATAAAAAGGCAGCAAGTATACTGGTAAATAGACTGAAAATTCTGCTAAATTCAAAAGTTAATTCAAGAGAATTACCTAATTCAAGGTTATAATTAGATATGTGAACAGATTTTATATGGTAACAGAAATTCTTCAATAACTCACAATTATTGGATGAGAATTCTGATCGTCAAAAGCTTTTAAGACAGTGGTTGAACTGCAGAACTGCTCTTTGAACTGCCTGAACAATTCAAAAGTAGGCGAAGAACTCTCATCTGCCATCGATTTCTCGGAAAACTGACTTCCAGACTCATAACTCCAAATCGACGGCGTATACTCTGAACTTGCAAATTCTGAATCCGAAACCACATGGTAAACCTCCGATGCCGAGGAGCTATACTCCTCTTCCTCGTCTTCCCAACCGTTAATAGCGCCGCCGTTAGAGAACTGCTCCGAGCAAGCCAAATCAATGTCTAACGCAACGAGCTCTGGAAGTTGCTGATCTTCAGACGCGGCTCTCTTCTCACCGATTCTGATTGTTTTCTCATCCGAATGAACTGATTCCGCGCCACTTATAAGTGAATTTTCCTTTTCAGCCTCGGAATTTGTAATTTCTCCACGAAAAAACTTCTGAACACCAGGAATCGCGAACGCGACCGCATTTTGAGTAATTTCGACGGAACTCTCATTTTCCTTCACTTTCTGCACGTCGTTATCGGAAAACAAACGCCGCGGAGCACTAGAAACTTCAGATTTGGTAACCTCTCCACCGTCAAATACTAATTCCTCCACATCTCTGTTCTTCAACTTCAACTCTCTGTTGTTTGCTCCTGAGCACGATTCCACGCATGAAATATCCGATACCTCCACCGTTTGATCATAAATCCTGCTCTCATTTTCCTTCACTTTCTGCACGCCTATTTTAGAAATCAGACGCCGCGGACCACTAGAAACTTCAGATTTGGTGACCTCTCCTCCTTCAATTTCTAATTCCTTCACATCTCTGTTCTTCAACTTCAACTCTCTGTTTGCTCCTGAGCACGAATCCACGCATGAATTATCCGATAATTCCAGCGCCTGATCGAAATTCCTGCTCTCATTTTTAAACTTCTTCCTGTAATACGATCGAGTAATAGCTCTCCGGAACTCATTTCGAGACTCCGGCGGATTCGGGTTACAGACAGAGGCGATGCTGGAATCGCATGAGACTTCGCTTAATGCTGTGAGATGTGAATCGGAACCAGGAAGTTGAACTATCGGAGAGATGTGAAGCCGGCGGCGGCGAGAGAGCTTCGAGCGCTGCTTCTTAGTGAAGTAGAGCGATTGCTCTTCAGCTGATGATGCTTCGATTTCTAGAACAGCTCGTGGATTGAGCTTACGCTTCATTGCTGAACAAGGAATCGACGATCACGTTTCGTTATCGAAAGTAGCGTGAACTCGGATTGGGAGGTTTCTGAGATTTTTTTCGTGGTGTGCGTGAACTGTGTGTGAGACGGTTGAGAAACGTTGAGGAGAGGTATTTATACGATGCGGTTATGGTGGGACCACATGCCCAGCAAGTTGCAACTGGGAAAATGTCGTGTGCGTGTGGGCGCTTTAAAATCATTTTTATTTTCGCTATTTTAATTAGTTTTCATTTTTCTGTCATTTAGGATCTTCAATATATTTCAAATGGTGTTCTAGTACACTTAAATTTCTTGCTTTTATCATATTGTGTTTTACTATACCAAATGAATTCTACGTGTTATACGAATTCCAATCACATAATGAAGACATTTTTTTTGTGAGACTAAACACGATAGAAAACAAGAGATTTGTATGTTTTTTCTTTCCATTTCTGTGTTGCTTTTTTATCTTACAACTATCAATTAAAAATATTGATTTTATATAAAATGTCACATGAAACTCAATCTGAAATTAGTATCATATTTTTGATTAAAGGCCACTAGATTTTGTAAACGAATCGACTAGAGTCGAATATAGTATTGTTCGAGTTTGTTCCGAGCTTTAATAATGGTGATTGAGTTTGATTTGTTTATTAACTTAAACAAAATTGAACGAGATGTTGATCATTATTCGATCCAAACACAAATCGTAATCGATAAATATATTACATTAGAGTTGAATTCGAACTAATTTTATATTTTATCAAACCACAATATGTTTGATATGTGTGTTCAAATGGTGGATGTTAAAAAAATCGTGCTCATTTGACAAGTATGTTTTCGGGCCATTAACGAGTTAGTTAATGAATTCAATTAACATTTGATGTTGTTTGTTGTGATCAACAATATAAATCTTGTTGCATTAAATGTTAAATGATGATTGGCCTATGTGAGAATCATATAACATTCGATTGATTAGGACTCTAAAATCTAAATTAGAAGTGTTAGGTTCGATTTTCATCAATTACTTCCCTTCCAATATTTATACTATAAAAAACAGATAATTTTATAACATTATTTAAATGAATATACAAATAAATAAAAGCAATGTCTTTTCTACTTATAGTGGCCAATATGTTTACAATGTCATGAGTGGATGAAAAATGCGTAGTATTATTAGGTATATACTCCCTCTAATTCATATTAATTGTCATTTTAAAAGTTAAATTTTGTTTTAAATTAATTATCGTTTTATAATTTTTTATCCATTTTTTTCAACTTTATCCCTACTCATTTGAATAAACAAAATAAATTTATAATAATACGATAATTATTAATAATGAAGTAAGAGAATTTTATTAGGAATACTATTAATTAATTAAAGGTGTATTAGTCAAATTTACATGTTATTTAATTCTAAACATAAATTATAAAACTATATTTAATATAAAAAAACGGATGGAAAATTAGTGATCACACGTCATTTCATAATTGAAAATTTATGTACTCTATTTATTAATTAGTTATTTTATATGTAAACCTAGTGTTGAAATTAAATAATAAGTGAGATATACAACAAGAGAGAGAGAGACGGAGTGTGAGAAAAATAAAGAAATAAATGATTTTAATTATTATTTATTGACTTAAACATTTGATCAATAACCGAATAAACAAATAACATGTGTTTATTTACGCACTCCATTTAATAATATTTTAATTATGCGACTAGGTGAATGATTAAATAGGGATTTGTCTATATTCTAAAGTTAAAAGTATAATCGTAATCAATAATTCAAAGAATTTAGACCGTAGTTAATGGTTTCAAGATTTAAAACATCTTGGAATCGTAACCTTAATCGGCTTGAAAAATTGGCGATTTCTTTATATATATATACCTAGTTTAACGCGGTCCACAGATCAAAGTATTGTTTGTCGTAGAATCTTCAAGTTTTTTTTATAAAATATATTAAAATACCTAAACTTGACGGAAAAATATGTAAAAAAATTGAGTTTGAAAAAACTGTTATCGGGCTGACATGATAATGGACGTTAAGAAATGAGTTGATAACTGACTAACACGATAAATAAGGCACCATAATATTTTGATTTTCCCTTTTTATATTCATTTACTCATTGCTAGTATTTGTGATATTTAATTTCTCATTAGTACATTTTTCATATTACAATTTAAATGTATTTGACAATTTGTATTGATAATTTTATAGATATGTATTATATTTATTAAGAAAATAATGTATTTTATTTATCAACGGGCCTAATATGCTTAACTAAAATAAATTCAGCATTTTCACTTAACGTACCATGCCATGTTTTTCGTGTTTTTATCGTACCGTGTTCGGGTTAGATTATAGGCCTGATATGCTTATCGTGTCGTGTTCGTGCATATGCTTATCGTGTCGTGTCATATCGTATCGGCCCAATAAGAGCCCGGACGATTAATTTGCCAGTCATAGTGAATATGTGATATAAAAAAATATATATATAAGACACTGATAATTCAATTAAAAAACGTCGTGAATCTAACTTGTAATATATGTAATATTATTTTATTTTATTTTTTTCTGCATAAGAAACTAATTTGTTCGTATAGATATATAATGTGTGTATCACATTATATTAAAATTAGAAAGAAGAGTTTAGAATATATTTAATATTTATTTTCATATGCGTAATAATTTATTATTATTTATTTTATCTTTTTGTTTCATTTTTTTTGGCGTCACAATAGTTTTTCATATATATTTTTCATGCTACTTTAAGTTAATTATATTAGGATTAGATAAAAGAAATTAATTTTAATTTTTTATATTCATTTTTCTTTTGTATAATTTTATATAATTCGTATTTTTCTTAAATAAATGTTTAAAATTCAAATAACATTATTTCAACTTTTATTATAAATAAAAGTTAATTCAACTTACATGGATTTTTTCTAATTACTATAACTTATTTATATATTTATATTAGTAGAATAAAAGAAAGATATTAAATTATGCAAAATATGTTAAATAAAACATTAAATTAGGTAACATGTAATAAAGAAAAATATTAAATTGGGCAAAATATAATATTAAAAAAATATTAAATTAGGTAAAATATAATAAAAAAATTACTAAATTAGGTAAATATTAGGCTTGAATGATAACGGAGCACCAGAATTTTTTCAAAAGCTAACAAAACATGAGATAGTATAGTAGGATTTTGCATTAATATATAGGGGAGATCCCCTGTATATTAATGCAAAATCTTCTTATTATATGTGGTTTCTTCCCACGCTTCATTAGCTTTGGAAAATTTCCTGGTCCTTCGGTGTCACCGAAACTAATATTTACCTAATCTAGTATTTTTCTTATATTATATTTTACCTAATTTGATATTTTTCTAATATTATATTTTACCTAATTCAATATTTTTCCTTTATTACATGTTACCTAATTTAATATTTTCTTTAACATATTTTGACTAATTCAGTATCTTACTTTTATTCTTCTAATATAAAGATATAAATAAGTTATATCTAATTAGAAAATATCTATATAAGGTGAATTAATGTTTATTTATAATAAAAGTACAAATAATTTTAAATATTTATTTAAAAAAATGATTTATAAAATTATTACAAAAGGGAAATAGATATAAAAAAAAATATAAACTTAAATTTATTTATCTAATCCTAATATGAATTAAAAATAATATAAAAAATATATATTAAAATTATTGTTACGCCAAAAAAAAAAAAACAAACGAATGAAAACAAAAAAAATAAAATAAATAATAATAACAAATTATTAAGCCTATGAAAATAAATATTATATATATTCTAAATCTTTTTATTTTTTTATCTCTATTTGTGTTTTTGGGGCCATAAGAAAATTGGGCCATACAATTTTCCAGATACCAACTTGGCTAGATCTTGGACATGGGTCAACTATTTGGAATATGATTCATAATTGAATTTTGTAATTTTTCAACTTGAAAGTAATGTGTCACGTTGTATTGCTATTTTTTTTTATCTATATATATATATAAAAAGACTAACATTTCTAAAAATATTTCTCAAAATTTCCCGCTCATTTTACTTACTATATGTAGTATACATATTCATTATTTATATAATTATTTATGTAAATATTCTTTTGGAGATTATGATTTAAGTAAAGAAAATACTAAATATATAAAAGAATTATGTGTTATAATAAATAGAATCTGAGAAGAATAAAAATAATATAATTTTTTTTTAAAAAATATAAAATATAAAAATTCGAAAATATATGTAAATATATGTAACTAATTAGTTAATACATTTGAAAACCCCAAAAAAGCAAGTAAAAAATAAATATTTTTTCAAATGCTTTAAATAAAGTTGAAAATATTAATAAAATCATATAGATAAAAATATAAGAACTTATAACTAAAATACAAATATTTATTTAATAAATATGGAACAAAATCTAAAATTCAACAATCAAATAAAATTAAAGAGAAAATTCATAAAATAAGTTAATTTAACTAAAAAAAATCATAATTAGATTTTGTAAAATTATTAAATAAATATAAAAATAAAAAAGAGAACCGATAAAAATATAAAATAAAATAATAAACAATAATAGCAACTACAAAAATATTATGTGTGTGTGTGTGTGCGTGTGTATAAGAAATCTGAAAAATAAAATATAAATATATAATATATAAATAAATATAAATAATTAGTTTATAAATCTGCGAAACTCAAAAAAGTAAATCAAAATATAAATATATCAAATGATATCAAATAAATTTATTTTTATTATAAATAAAATATAATAACTTATAATTAAATTAGAAATAGTTATTTAATAAAAATAAAAAAATAGAAAACAAACTAAAAAGTTGCTAATATTATAAAATTAAATATGATGCTACAAAAAAATACCATTAAATTATATAAAATTATTAACTAAATATAAAATCAAAAATTAGTATAATTAGTAAGAAGAACTTATCTTTTCTTCCATTTTTTTATTTGTTGAACAGACCAGGTGATAAGAGGACAAAACTAATAGAGTCATATTTTTAATTTTCTATATGTGACTCGAGTAAAACTCGGATGACCCAAACTTTAACCCTAAACGTGCCACAAACTTGACAATGATACTTTTTTCCTAAAAAAATTAAAAAATTATATTATGAATATAAGTAAAAGGTAGATAAATTTTTACAATTATTTGATTAAAATTTGAAATCAAAATTATATGTGGGCAGAACAAAAAAATGATTATATAATCGTATAGTATAAAGAATTGAATACATTATTTTAAAATTCTTAACTAAATAATTATTTATGAACATATTTATATTAATAATTTGTGACTAATTACTATGACTTTAAGTATTTAACATTAGAAATCCACATATAATTGACTTACTACTCTTGGTTATATAATTACTTTCGTATAAACTGAAATATATATAAAAATTTTAATTTATTATCGGGTTCATCAACTGACTCGATGACTTGGTGGTTAATTACTAAGTGTCTATGTCGAGTTAGTTACCGAAATGATTTAAAAAAAACTATAGTAAAATAAAATACAAAGGCCCTCAATTAAGATTTTAATACGATGCCTCATTTATTTGGTATTTATTTTTTCATTTTTGTAATATTTTTACAATATATATATATATATATTTCTTATTTTCTATATTTAGGAGATGATTTTTTATAATATAACATTAATTAAGTATTTTTTTTTTTAAATATTAAGATTTATTTTATTATATTTCATAACTTCTTGATCTTTGTTATTGTTTTATTATCAACTTCTACTAGATAAATAATTATTTAAAATTAACTTTTATATATTTATTTAATTTACTTTATCAATATCGTCATTTTATTCTTTCAATATCTTCAAAATAAATATTTAGAAGTTAATGATAATTTTATTATATCTTTATTTGATTTCAAAATAATTTCATACTTATATTATTATATTATAATATTAATATTTATTTTATTTAACTCTAAATATTATTAAGAACCATTTATAATTATAAAATATATATGTTATATTTATAAAACTAAATTCATATTTTTTCAGATTGTTTTATTATTTGTAGCATTTTAAGTGTGTTTTGTTACTTTTAGGATTTAGTAAATGATTATTTAGGATTTAAATTATTTTTAATTTATTCTACAGAATTATTATGAAATAAGATTTATTTTATATTACTTAAACTATTACTATCTTCATAATTTTTTTTTAAATTATTTGATAAGTATTTGTATATAAAATATATTTCTTATATATATTTAACACATCTCATATTCTTTTATGATTTATTTTATTATTTTATAATATTTCTTTTTTTTTATTATTAAATAATTACTTAGAATTCATAATATTTTGATCCAATTTTAATATAGTTTATGATTTATTTTATATTATTTATAATATATATGATTTTTGTGATTTTCTTAATTCAATTTAATTAATATATATTTATAATCTAAATACAATTTTTTTATATTTATTTAGTTGATTTTATATTATTTTTCAAATTTATATTACAAGTATAGGTTTATTTAATAATTGTATAGTTATATTAATATAAGTTATATCTGAAATAAAACGTACAACAAAGTACGACTAAAGTATAACTAGATTATTCAGTTGTACTTAAGTTGTACTCAAACAGATTGATGTGATTGAATTATGATATAATCTAATGATAAATTTTTGTGTACATGTTGACAAACAAGTACAACAGATACCGATAATTAGAAAAGCCTAATTTAATTATAAGATCTTCACTTTGTCTTTGATAAAAAAGACTAAACAAGGAAATGGACTCAATGATTTGTAATAAAAGTGACTAATATGATTGTTTCGCGACTAACTAAATTGTTGAGCTTGAAACTATTGTCATGTGAGTTAAACCATAATTTGACGTATAATGTAGTATGGAAAAAGTTATTTCATAATATATAAACGTGGAGTTATTTACCTTTAATTTATTTTATGGCACGGATATAGGCACCCCATCTATTAATGAGTTCACCCCAATAAGAAAAAAATCAACAAAAATGTCAAAATTAC